>OY740820.1:16262945-16477220 GCA_963514005.1 Raja brachyura
AGAGAGAGAGAGAGTGTGTAAGAGAGAGGGAGAGAGAGAAGGGGAGAAAGGAAGAGAAGAAGACTTCAGATGTATTGGGTTATACAGCGTCATAGTCATAGCGTGATACAGCGTGGCAATATTATAAGCCCTTCGTCCCAACTTGCCCATGCCCCATCTACACTAGTCCCACCTGCTGGTGTTAGGCCCATATACCTCTAAACCTGTCCTGTCCATGTACCTGTCTAAATATTTCTAAAACATTGTGACCCTGCCTCAACTACCCCTCCTGCAGCTAGTTCCAAACACCCACCACCCTTTGTGTGTAAAAGTTACCCCTCAGGTTCCTCTTCAACCTTATCCCCCTCACCTTAAACCTTGATAGAAACATAGAAAATAGGTGCAGGAGTAGGCCATTCGGCCCTTCGAGCCTGCACCACCATTCAATATGATCATGGCTGATCATCCAACTCAGTATCCCGTACCTGCCTTCTCTCCATACCCTCTGATCCCCTTAGCCACAAGGGCCACATTTAACTCCCTTTTAAATATAGCCAATGAACTGGCCTCAACTACCCTCTGTGGCAGAGAGTTCCAGAGACCCACCACTCTCTGTGTGAAAAAGTCCTTCTCATCTCGGTCCTAAAGGATTTCCCCCTTATCCTTAAGCTGTGACCCCTTGTCCTGGACCTCCCCAACATCGGGAACAATCTTCCTGCATCTAGCCTGTCCAACCCCTTAAGAATTTTGTAAGTTTCTATAAGATCCCCTCTCAATCTCCTAAATTCTAGAGAGTATAAACCGAGTCTATGCAGTCTTTGTTCATAAGACAGTCCTGACATCCCAGGAATCAGTCTGGTGATCAGTCTGGAACCTTCTCTGCACTCCCTCTATGGCAATAATGTCCTTCCTCAGATTTGGAGACCAGAACTGTACGCAATACTCCAGGTGTGGCCTCACCAAGACCCTATACAACTGAAGTAGAACCTCCTTGCTCCTATACTCAAATCCTTTTGCTATGAAAGCTAACATACTATTAGCTTTCTTCACTGCCTGCTGCACCTGCATGCCTACTTTCAATGACTGGTGTACCATGACACCCAGGTCGCGCTGCATCTCCCCTTTTCCTAATCGGCCTCCATTTAGATAATAGTCTGTTTTCCTATTTTTGCCACCAAAGTGGATAACCTCACATTTATCCACATTATACTGCATCTGCCAAACATTCGCCCACTCACCCAGCCTATCCAAGTCACCTTGCAGTCTCCTAGCATCCTCCTCACAGCTAACACTGCCCCCCAGCTTAGTGTCATCCGCAAACTTGGAGATATTGCCTTCATTCCCTCATCCAGATCATTAATGTGGCATTGATTCCCTTGGTTCTTGATTCCCTTACTCTGGGCAAGAGACTCATAAGGTCATAGGTCACAAGTGATAGGCGTCGAATTAGGCCATTCGGCCCATCAAGTCTACTCTGCCATTGAATCATGGCAGATCTATCTCTCCCTCCTAACCCCATTCTCCTGCCTTCTCCCATAACCCCTGACACCCGTACTAATCTATAATCTATCTATCCCTGCCTTCAAAATATCCACTGACTTAGCCTGCACAGCCTTCTGTGGCACAAATTCACAGGTTCACCCCTCTAAAGAAATTTCTCCTCATCTCCTTCCTAAACGAACATCCTTTAATTCTGAGGCTGTGACCCCTGGTCCTAGACTCTCCCACTAGTGGAAACATCCTCTCCACACCCACTCCATCCAAGAGTCTATCCAACATACACTATTTGATACATTTTCAATGAGGTCCCCCCTCATTCTTCTAAACTCCAGCGAGCGCAGGCCCAGTGCCCACAAATGCTCATTCCTGGGATAATTCTTGTAAACCTCTGTGCGTCTAACCGATCTATTCCTTTAATGACTTTGTACATCTTTTTGAGATCATCCCTTATCCTCCTGCGCTCCTATTAGTCCCTGGAATTGAGGCTTGCTCAACCTCTCCACACAGCTCAGGCCCTTGATATAGAGTGGAAGGAGCTGTTGTCGAGCATTAAGATGACCAGCACTGATGGGCCGAATGGCCACATTGTAAACTCCACATCAGTCCATGATGAGTGTAACTAAGGCGTCCACAATGCTTATATGTGGCAATAAGTTTGCTGAAAATGTTCCTTTCAATCATCAGTAACGTCACTTATATGCTAAAGGCCTGTCAAAGTTGAAGATATTTGTTCAGCTATATGTATAATTAGCTGATGCAGTGTTTGTTTTTATTGAATTCTCCTGCTTCTTTTGACTGCATTAAGCTGGGCACAATGGGGATTGCCAAACAAGTATTACATAACATGGAACATTTCCAAACTAGTTTCCGTTCCCAGCATCAATAAATAGTTAAGACACAAAGAACTGCAGATGTTGGAATCTGCAATAAAACACAAAGTACTGGAGTAATGCGGCAGGCGGCATCTGTGGAGGGAAGGGATAGACGATGGGATGGGACTTTTCTTATGATTGATGGAATGTGGGGGGGGGGGGGGGAGACAGCTGGAAGAGAGGTGGGGGTAGTACACAGCCTGGCAAGTGATTGGGGATGATCAGGAGTACCGATTGGGGATGATCAGCCATGATCACATTGAATGGTGGTGCTGGCTCGAAGGGCCGAATGGCCTACTCCTGTACCTATTGTCCATTGCCTATTGTCTATTGAGAGGTGGATACAGGTGAAGGGTGTAAGAAAGAACTGATCGCAGATAGACACAAAATGCCAAAGTAACTCAGCGGGACAGGCAGCATCTCTTGAGAGAAAGAATGGGCGACGTTTCGGGTCGAGACCTTTCTTCAGTTTTGGGAGATGGATGGAGTAAGTGACAAAGGTCCAAGAGGAAAAGGAGACAAAATGGGTGTCAAATAAGAAGTGAAATGCAAAGCCAGAGGGAGGGATGTTGGTGGAAGGGACGGGCGAGGTATCAATAGACAATAGGTGCAGGAGTAGGCCATTCGGCCCTTCGAGCCAGCACCGCCATTCAATGTGATCATGGCTGATCATCCCCAATCAGTACCCCGTTCCTGCCTTCTCCCCATATCCCCTGACTCCGCTATTTTTAAGAGCCCTATCTAGCTCTCTCTTGAAAGCATCCAGAGAATCTGCCTCCACCGCCCTCTGAGGCAGAGAATTCCACAGACTCACCACTCTCTGTGAGGAAAAAGTGTTTCCTCGTCTCCATTCTAAATGGCTAACTCCTTATTCTTAAACTGTGGCCCCTGGTTCTGGACTCCCCCAACATCGGGATCATGTTTCCTGCCTCTAGGGTGTCCAAGCCCTTAAAAATCTTATATGTTTCAATGAGATACCCTCTCATCCTTCTAACTCCAGAGTGTACAAGCCTAGCTGCTCCATTCTCTCACCATATGACAGTCCCGCCATCCCGGGAATTAACCTTGTATCAATAGAATGCAGGTACTATAACAATATTTAAAAGACATTTGGACAGGTACCTTAACCCTTTTGCTTTAGACATCCTCGCCATGGGAAAAATATTGTTTCCTCCCTCTCCATATTTTCTTTAGAGATATAGCATAGAACCAGGCCCTTCAGTAAACCGTTACAACGTCGACCAGCTATCACCTATACACTAGTTCTATCCTTCGCACTAGGGACAATTTGCAGAAGCTACAAACCTGTACGTCTTTGGGATGTGGGAGGAAACCGGAGCACCCGGAGAAAAGCCACGCTCAGGATCGAACCCGGGTCTCTGGTGCGTGCCGTTGTGCCACCCTCATCTCCATCATAGTTTTGTGCACTTTCATCGGGCACCTCCTCAGCCTTTCAGCTTTCTCCACTCCAGGGAAAACAAACCCAGCCCTTTCATCAGGGGCCGACTTGGGGTTGCTGAACATCCCGCGGTCTAGGCATAAGCTCAGGGCCTTCGCGGTTGCAGCACCTAGACTGTGGAACAGCATCCCTCTTCCCATCAGAACTGCCCCCTCCATCGACTCCTTTAAGTCGAGACTAAAAACTCATCTCTACTCCCAAGCCTTTCTTGACGTCCTCTGAGCGAGGGCTATATGTATGTAGTGATGTTTGTATTTAACCTATGAACCACTGTTGTTTGTCACACTATTCTTATACCAATGTAAAGCACTTTGGCCAACGAGAGTTGCTTTTTAAATGTGCTACATAAATAAAAGTGACTTGACTTGACTTTCCAATTGCTCCTTGTGGCTGCAATGCTCCAAAACAGAACCTCCTCTGTGCTCTCTCCTCTGCAAGAGGAGAGCATGTATCATGTTCAGCAACATTACTGAATTTTTTTTTTGAATGGGGGGAATAGCTAACTCTTATCGAAAACAAATGAACATTCTGTGGCAGAAACGGACTGGGCACTCCCGTATACAGCACAATTGGATAAGTGTATGCTTAGGGTGCGGCAATGTGACAGAGTCCACCTGGACACTTCCCAGCTGCAATCACGCCTAAGCCTGGTGGTTGTATGGAATGAGCTGCCAGAGGAGATAGTGGGGGCTGGGACTTTCGCAACGTTTAAGAGACAGTCAGACATTTGCATGGATAGGCCAAATGCAGGCAGGTGGGATTAGCGTAGCTGGGACATGTTGGCAAGTTGAGCCAAAGGGTTTGTTTCCACACTGTATCACTCTATGACTCTAGAAAGGATAGCAAGCTTTTAGATACTATAAACTATGGAGAAAGTGGATTAAAATTCCATTAAAGTATACATTTCTTCGACAAATAGCAGACATTCCAATCTAAAATTGAGCTAAAACCAATTTATACGATAGGTCCTTTTGGCGCTGTTCTGTGTAGTTTTAACTGCAATTAAACCAATTCAAAATGTTTATAACATCTAAATCTATTTAAAATAATAATTGTGGGATTTAAAGTAAGGTATCAACTTGAACTAAGGTTTCAATGTTATGTCTTTGTACTAAAGTTGCAACCGTTACCCTTTAACGTTGCACAGTGATTGTAATCTGAATCTAATCACGGAGCCTTTTCTTTACTGGATAACACTCAAACAAAATCTTTTCACTGTCTCTCGGTACACATGACAATAATGAACTAAAGTAAACTAAATTAGGGTGAAAAGGAGTGGGCTCGGTGGGACAAAGGGGTCGTTTCCTTGCTGCATCTTTAAAATACAGTGTTCCAGTGGGATTAGTTGGAGAGGCCTAGACTGAGAATGACACCGGAGAAACTCAGCGGGTGAGGCAGCATCTATGGACCAAAGGAATAGGTGACGTTTCGGGTCGAGAGACCTTCATCAGTCTGAAGAAAGGTCTCGACCTGAAACGTCACCTATTCCTTCGCTCCATAGATGCTGCCTCACCCGCTGAGTTACTCCAGCATTTTTGTCTACCTTGGATTTTTCCAGCATCTGCAGGTCCTTCTTAAAGAAAAGAGACCTGCTGACATGCTGAATAGTCTCCTTGATCTCCATTCCCTTTGTCCTATTTTCACACCTCATACTTCATTTTCTACGTATCTCCCTCTCCCCTGACATCAAAGTCTGAAGAAGGGTCTCGACCCAAAACGTCACCCATTCCTTCTCCCCAGAGATGCTGCCTGCCCCGCTGAGTTACTCCAACATATCTTGTGTCTACGTTTTTTGTTCTGCTTTGTACATTTTCATCCAAGCACATTGCTACCCGACTCTGTCACATTTCCAGCCGCAGGAGATCACGTGTAAGTGAATCAGGAAATAAATAACCTGAATTCAATTGAACAAAATTGAAAAGATAGAGACGCAAATCTGTCAATGGGTTCATCGTACACAGTAAAGCGAATACTCACACTGAGGAATGACTGATCGATCGAAGGCAATTTTGCACCTTGAGAAAGAGTCCACAGTTTGCTACTGGGCTTGAAGATCAGTGCGGACGGGAAACAGGGTGAGGTGTTCATGTGCCCTTTGCTCCAATCAGAATGACGTTGGCATCACCTACGTAGCCACACCTGAGTTGGTAATCAGACCTTTGTTTTAACAATGGATAATATTTTTCCAGTATTTATTTTTTCCTCGCTTTCATTTGTGTCTCCTGGTGGTTGAAGCAATTAATTATTTCCTTCGGATTTGTGGTGTATGAAATAGAAACGGTGTTACCTGCCTCCAAGTTGAAGGGGAAGGAGTGGAGTGTATGAAATATAATGAACGTATTTGATGTCTTGCGCAATGGTACGCATGCACAAGGGCGAGACTTAAGGTGGCGTTCAGAATAATTTAGTTGACTCCCGTGTCCGAGTTATTTAAAGTCCGTTCCAAGCAACCAATACACAACAGGATTTTAAACAAGTAGTAAAAGAATATTGGACATCTTAACATAATGATATAATTGCCCCATGCACAATTCCACAACACCCCCTGCCTATCTACCCCATCGGCCGTTAAACTCTGATCACCTGCTGGGGAGGTGACGTTTCGGGTCGAGACCCTTCTTCAGACCTGAAGCATTTTGTGTCCATCTTCGGTGTAAACCAGCATCTGCAGTTCCCTCCTGCACATTTTACATAGAAACATGGAAAATAGGTGCAGGAGTCGGCCATTCGGCCCTTCGAGCCTGCACCACCATTCAATATGATCTTCTCCTTTCGTGTGGCGTGCACAGCCTAAAGTTGTTGGCCAACTTGTTCTATTTGATCCTCCGTTTGTGCACGTCGAGTTGATTGCATTAGTTGAACAAAGGCGGACCACGTGAAGGTTGCAATCTTCCCACCCCATTCAACAAAATAGAGAGAGTACAGAGGAGATTTACTAGAATGTTGCCTGGGTTCCAGCAACTAAGTTACAGAGAAAGGTTGAACAAGTTAGGTCTTTATTCTTTGGAGCGCAGAAGGTTAAGGGGGGACTTGATTGAGGTCTTTAAAATGATGAAAGGGATAGACAGAGTTGACGTGGATAAGCTTTTCCCATTGAGGGTAGGAAAGATTCAAACAAGAGGGCATGACATGAGAATTAAGGGACAGAAGTTTAGGGGTAACATGAGGGGGAACTTCTTTACTCAGAGAGTGGTGGCTGTGTGGAATGATCTTCCTGCAGAAGTGGTGGAGGCAGGATCGATTTTAACATTTAAAAGTAAAGTGGATAGGTATATGGACGGGAAGGGAATGGAGGGGTATGGTCTGAGTGGAGGTAGATGGGACTAGGGGAAAATAAATGGTCGGCACGGACTGGAAGGGCTGAGAAGGCCTGTTTCCGTGCTGTAATTGTTATATGGTTATATGGGTATATGGTTAATATGATCATGGCTGATCATCCAACTCAGTATCCTTAACCTGCCTTCTCTCCATACCCCCTGATTCCTTTAGCCACAAGGGCCACATCTAACTCCCTCTTAAATATAGCCAATGAACTGGCCTCAACTACTTTCTGTGGCAGAGAGTTCCACAGATTCACCACTCTCTGTGTGAAAATCTGCTGTCCGATGACTCAGAAATTCTGTAGGAAGGAACTGCAGATGCTGGTTTAAACCGAAGATAGACACAAAAAAGCTGGAGTAACTTAGCAGGGCAGGTAGCTTCTCTGGAGAGAAGGAATGGGTGACGTTTCAGGTCGAGACCCTTCTTCAGAAATCCTGATGGCTCAGTGGTCAGTTCACCTGTGTTTACCACCTTCCCCGAAACTCAGCTGGACCCTGGTTCCTGCGCTCTCCTCAAGCTACCTGGGCCCTGGTTCCCACACAAACCTCAACACCTTAACAGCGGAATCAAGTCAAAAGTCAAAAGTCAAAAGAGTTTATTGTCATGTGTCTCTGACAGGACAATGAAAATCTTTCTTTGCACAGCACAACAGAACATAGAAGGCATTGACTACAATTCTGTACATAAATACACACATGAATTAATAAATTAATAAAGTGCAAATAACAGATGGAGGGATATTAATGTTCAGAGTTCCGAGCCAGGTTTAATAGCCTGATGGCTGTGGGGAAGTAGCTATTCCTAAACCGGGTTGTTGCAGTCTTCAGGCTCCTGTACCTTCTACCCGAAGGTAGCAGGGAGATGAGTGTGTGGCTAGGGTGGTGTGGGTCCTTGATGATGCTGCCAGCCTTTTTGAGGCAGCGACTGTGATAAATCCCCTCGATGGAAGAAAGGTCAGAGCCGATGACGGACTGGGCAGTGTTTACTACTTTTTGGAGTCTTTTCCTCTCCAGGGTGCTCAAGTTGCCGAACCAAGCCACGATGCAACCAGTCAGCAAGCTCTCTACTGTACACCTGTAGAAGTTCTCCTTGACAGACCAACTCTCCGTAATCTTCTCAGGAAGTAGAGGCGCTGATGAGCTTTCTTAATAATTGCATCTGTGTTCTCGGACCAGGAAAGATCTTCACAGATGTGCACGCCCAGGAATTTGAAGCTCTTGACCCTTTCAACCATCGACCCGTTGATATAAACAGGACTGTGGGTCCCCATCCTACTCCTTCCAAAGTCCACAATCAGTTCCTTGGTTTTGCTGGTGTTGAGGGCCAGGTTGTTGTGCTGGCACCATATGGACAGTCGCTCGATCTCGCTTCTGTACTCGAACTCATCCCCATCAGTGATATGTCCCACAACAGTGGTGCCGTCAGCGAACTTGATGATGGAGTTCGCGCTATGACCGGCTACGCAGTCATGAGTATAGAGTGAGTACAGCAGGGGGCTGAGCACGCAGCCCTGAGGTGCTTCCGTGCTGATTGTTATCGAGTCTGACACATTTCCACCAATATGAACATACTGTGGTCTGTGGGTGAGGAAGTCGATGATCCAATTGCAGAGGGATGCGCAGAGACCAAGTTCTGCGAGTTTGGTAACCAGCTTGGAGGGGATGATTGTGTTAAATGCCGAGCTGTAGTCAATAAATAGCCTGACATATGAGTTTTTGTTGTCCAAGTGGTCCAGAGCGGAGTGGAGGGCCAGCGAGATCGCGTCCACCGTTGATCTGTTGTGGCGGTAAGCGAACTGCAGTGGGTCCAGGTTTTTGTCGAGGTAAGAGTTGATTTGCGCCATGATCAACCTCTCGATGCACTTCATCACCACAGGCGTTAGTGCCACAGGTCGATAGTCATTGAGGCACGTCACCTTGCTCTTCTTGGGCACCGGTATTATTGATGCCCTTTTGAAGCAGGTGGGAACCTCAGACCTCAGAAGTGACAGGTTGAAAATGTCCGTAAAAACTCCAGCCAGTTGATCCGCACAGGTTTTTAGGACACGACCAGGTATGCCATCAGGTCCAGACGCTTTTCGAGGGTTCATCACTCTGAAGGATTTCCTGACGTCGGCCTCTGTGACTGAGACTGAAATACCATCACAGCGAATAGGGGCTCGGGAAGGCACGATAAGGTTCTCCCTATCAAAGCGTGCGTGAAATGCATTGAGCTCATCAGGGAGCTAGGGAGCTAGCTCAGGGAATTAGGTCATTCAGCCCATCGAGTCTACTACGCCATTCAACTATGGAGTGCAGGAGAGCCCGCTGGCTGTACTGTACCTAATGAAACCAGGTATAAGCTCTTGGGAGCTGCTGGGGTGAACGACACGTCAAGTTTCAGTGGCAGCCAGGGCTGTGATTCCAACCCTGGTGCTGAGGCTTGAAAGGGAAGAGTGCCACCAGGCAGAGCGACTCGATAGTCAGAGGTACGGACAGGGGATTCTGCGGCAACAGACGAGACTTAAGCATGGCATCCTCGAGAGGGAGGGGGAGCAGCCAAAGGTTGTTGTGCATGTGCAAGACCCGGCTTGTACTCGCTAGAATTTCGAAGATTGAGGGGGGATCTTATAGAAACTTACAAAATTCTTAAGGGGTTGGACAGGCTAGATGCAGGAAGATTGTTCCCGAGGTTGGGCAAGTCCAGAACAAGGGGTCACAGTTTAAGGATCAGGGGGAAATCTTTTAGGACCGAGATGAGAAAAAACATTTTCACACAGAGAGTGGTGATTCTGTAGAATTCTCTGCCACAGAAGGTAGTTGAGGCCAGTTAGAAACATAGAAACATAGAAAATAGGTGCAGGAGTAGGCCATTCGGCCCTTCGAGCCTGCACCGCCATTCAATGTGATCATGGCTGATCATCCAACTCAGTATCCCGTACCTGCCTTCTCTCCATACCCCCTGATCCCTTTAGCCACAAGTGCCACATCTAACGCCCTCTTAAATATAGCCAATGAACTGGCCTCAACTACCTTCTGTGGCAGAGAATTCCAGAGACTCACGACTCTCTGTGTAAAGAATGTTCTCCTCATTTCGGTCCTAAAGGAATTCCCCCTTATCCTTAGACTGTGACCCCTTGTTCTGGACTCCCCCAACATCGGGAACAATCTTCCAGCATCTAGCTTGTCCAAACCCTTAAGAATTTTGTAAGTTTCTATAAGATCCCCCCTCAATCTTCTAAATTCCAGCGAGTACAAGCCAGTTCATTGGCTATATTTAAGAGGGAGTTAGATGTGGCCCTTGTGGCTAAAGGGATCGGGGGGTATGGAGAGAAGGCATGTACGGGATACTGAGTTGGATGATCAGCCATGATCATAGTGGCCTACTCCTGCACCTATTTTCTATGTTTCTATGCTGGCACAAATGATATGGGTAGGAAGAGGAAGGAATTTCTGCAACACGAGTTTCGGGAATTAGGTGAAAGGCTCAAAAGCAGGACCTCCAGCACAGTTCTCTGCGGATTGCTTCAGTACCTCGTGCTAATGAAGGTCAGAACAGGAAGATTGGGGAAATGAATGTGTGGCTGGTTGATTTTTCTGAAGACATACCCAAAAAAGTCTCAGAAAAAGGCCTCAGCACCAGGTTTGGAGTCACAGCCCTGGCTGCCACTGAAATTTGACGTGTCGTCCACCCCGACAGCTCCCAAGAGCGTTTACCTGGTTTCGTTAGGTACAGAACACTCACCGGGTTCTCCAGCACTCCATGATTGAATGACGGAGTAGATTCGATGGGCTGAATGGCCTAATACTGCTGTTAAGGTGTTGAGGTTTATGTGGGAACCAGGGCACCAGGTAGCTTGAGGAGAGCGCAGGAACCAGGGTCCGGCTGAGTTTCGGGGAAGGTGGTAAACACAGGTGAACTGACCACCGAGCCATCAGGATTTCTGAAGAAGGGTCTTGACCTGAAACGACACAAAACGTCACTTCTCTCCACAGACGCTGCCTGTCCTGCTGAGTTACTCCAGCTGTTTTGTGTCTATCTTCAGTTAAAACCAGCATCTGCAGTTCCTTCCTACAGGATTTCTGAGTCATCCATGTACACAACATATACAACATCTGTAGATGGTTACACAAAAAGCTGGAGAAACTCAGCGGGTGCAGCAGAATCTAAGGAGCGAAGGAGATAGGCGACGTTTCGGGTCGAGACCCTTCTTCAGACTGGTCAGGGATCAGGGAAACGAGAGATATAGACAGTGATGTGGAGAGATAAAGAACAATGAATGAAAGATATGCAAAAATGGCCCGTTTCCTTGACATTCCTTCTCCATCTCCCCCCTCCCACCCAAGTCGCACTAGCTTCTCATTTTCACACTACAAACAGCTTACAATGGCCTGTTTCCTTTATCATCGATACTTTTTTGTATATCTTTCATTCATTGTTCTTTATCTCTCCACATCACCGTCTATATCTCTCGTTTCCCCGATCCCTGACCAGTCTGAAGAAGGGTCTCCACCCGAAACGTCGCCTATCTCCTTCGCTCCTTAGATGCTGCTGCACCTGCTGAGTTTCTCCAGCTTTTTGTGTAACCCTCGATTCTCCAGCATCTGCAGTTCCTTCTTTAACACAACATCTGTAGATGTTGTGTACATGGATTTCAGTAAGGCATTCAACAAGGTTCCGCCTTATTACAATAGAGGATATAGATCGCGCTCCAGGTCTCGTTCGTATTCACCACGCCGTTACTGACCCAAACTCTACTGCTTGCTGGACAACTGTCTCAAGATTTTTAATCAATGTGTTACAGCAAATTTTCTTGCTCTGCCCTGGAAGATTAGATTGCATGGGATCCAAGGAGAGAGAACTGAAAGGACATGGAAACTGGCTCCATGGAAGGAAGCAGAGGGTGATGCGGGAAGGTTGCTTCTCAGACTGGAGGCCTGTGACTAGTGGTGTGCCTCAGGGTTCGGTGCTGGGCCCATTACACTTTGTCATCTACATCAATGATTTGGATGAAAACATACAGGGCAAGATTAGCAAGTTTGCTGTTGATACAAAAATGAGTGGTTTTGCAGATAGTGAAGATGGTTGTGAACGATTGCAGCAGGATCTAGATTGATTGGCCAGGTGAGGAATGGTTGATGGAATGTAATACAGAGAAATGTGAGGTGTTGCGTTTTGGGACGTCTAACAAGGGCAGGACCAACGCAGTGAATGGTAGGCGTGTGGGTAGTGTTGTCGAGCAGAGGGATCTAGGAGTACAGGTGCATGGTTCCTTGAAGGTCGAGTCACAGGTAGATAAGGTAGTCAAAAAGGCTTTTGCCACATTTGGCCTTCACCAGACAGAGTATTGAGTATAGAAGTTGGGAGGTCATGTTGCAGTTGTATAAGACGTTGATGAGACCACATTTAGAGTATAGTGTTCAGTTCCCATGTTAAAGGAAAGATGTGGTCAAGCTTGAAAGAGTATAGAGAAAATTTACGAGGATGTCGCCAAACCTAGAGGGTCTGATCGATAGGGAGAGGTTGAGTAGGCTGGGTCTCTACTCCTTGGAGAGCAGGAGGATGAGGTGTGATCTTATAGGAGGAGAGTTTTGGACCAGAGGGAACATCCTCAGAATAAAATAACATACCTTTAGAAAAGAGATGAGGGCTATAACCAGAGGGTGGTGAATCTGTGGAATTCATTGCTACTGGCAGTGGTGGAGGCCAAGTCATTGGGTATTTTCACAACGGTGATTGATATGTTTTTGAGTGGAATGGTCATCAAAGGCTACAGGAAGAAGGCCGGAGAATAGGATTGGGAGAGAAAGATAGATCAGCCATGATCGAATAGCGGAGTAGACTCAATGAGCCCAATGGCCTTATTCTGTTCCTATGACAGGAACATATGCATAATGGTACTGCATATCCTTGCTCATAAAGAATACCGATGGGAGGTCTTTACTTAAGACCCAACCCATGGCATTTGGCTCAATGCACATGGTCCATGATTCTATGCCCTATGGTCCCCTCTTTGTGAAGGAACGAACTGCAGATGCTGGTTTACACCAAAGATACACACAATATGCTGGAGTAATTCAGTGGGACGGGCAGCATCTCTGGCAGTCACCTATTCCTTGCACCCAGAGATGGTCGCTGGCCCCTTCTCTTTCCTTGATTTCCCCCTTGTCCATAACATACTCACAAAACTCTTTGGATTTCCCTCGATCCTGCCTGCCAGCGCTATTTCGTGAAATCCCTTCAAACTCCTGCTTTTCTTTTTCTTTTTAATTTTTGAAAAATATTCTTGTTAGAAGCATATACATATCATTACCACAAACACGGCTTGCTTACCAGCTACATATAAACACAGCTTCTAATTTTTTATAATTTTGTTTTGGTGAAAGATAGAGCTATCGAGAGAGAAGAAATAAGGGAAGAGAAAAAGGAAGCTGTACGCTAACAGAGAGGGGAGGGGAAAAAAACACAACACAAAGAGGATTACCAATAACACAATTTTGGCGATAGGTCCATAGATTATAGTGTGTAGTTGTTCACCCAGTCCTGGATTCAAGTTTCATTCCAGCTTCCGTGTTGAACCAGCTTACCCTTTTAGAAAATAAATAAATGGAGAACATATTCTAGCAAATCGGTTGAACAAGTTAGGTCTTTATTCTTTGGAGCGCAGAAGGTTAAGGGGGGGACTTGATTGAGGTCTTTAAAATGATGAAAGGGATAGACAGAGTTGACGTGGATAAGCTTTTCCCATTGAGGGTACGGAAAGATTCAAACAAGAGGGCATGACATGAGAATTAAGGGACAGAAGTTTAGGGGTAACATGAGGGGGAACTTCTTTACTCAGAGAGTGGTGGCTGTGTGGAATGATCTTCCTGCAGAAGTGGTGGAGGCAGGATCGATTTTAACATTTGAAAGTAAAGTGGATAGGTATATGGACGGGAAGGGAATGGAGGGGTATGGTCTGAGTGCAGGTAGATGGGACTAGGGGGAAATAAATGGTCGGCACGGACTGGAAGAGCCGAGAAGGCCTGTTTCCGTGCTGTAATTGTTATATGGTTATATTGTTACATGGTTAAATAGTTCTGATTAAGACAAGTCTAATTTTTTCCAAGTGTAATAGATCTCCATGCTCCACATTCAGACTCCTAATTGCATTTGCCGGAGTTCCTCGGCACTTTCTCTCCCATTTTCAGTTCCCTGTGTCTGACATAAGTCTCACTTCTGTTTCAGGGTTTTGTAACATCAGAGTGTAAACAGTCACCTAGTTACCTGGGCGAGGTATATGCGTCATTGTTTGGAGAGTGAGTGGAGACTGTGCAACTGATCTGTGCAACTGATTATAGAAACATAGAAACATAGAAAATAGGTGCAGGAGTAGAGGCCATTCGGCCCTTCGAGCCTGCACCGCCATTCAATATGATCATGGCTGATCATCCAACTCAGTATCCCGTACCTGCCTTCTCTCCATACCCTCTGATCCCCTTAGCCACAAGGGCCACATCTAACTCCCTCTTAAATATAGCCAATGAACTGGCCTCAACTACCCTCTGTGGCAGAGAGTTCCAGAGATCCACCACTCTCTGTGTGAAAAAAGTCCTTCTCATCTCGGTCCTAAAGGATTTCCCCCTTATCCTTAAGCTGTGACCCCTTGTCCTGTACCTCCCCAACATTGGGAACAATCTTCCTGCATCTAGCCTGTCCAACCCCTTAAGAATTTTGTAAGTTTCTATAAGATCCCCTCTCAATCTCCTAAATTCTAGAGAGTATAAACCGAGTCTATGCAGTCTTTGTTCATAAGACAGTCCTGACATCCCAGGAATCAGTCTGGTGAACCTTCTCTGCACTCCCTCTATGGCAATAATGTCCTTCCTCAGATTTGGAGACCAGAACTGTACGCAATACTCCAGGTGTGGTCTCACCAAGACCCTGTACAACTGAAGTAGAACCTCCCTGCTCCTATACTCAAATCCTTTTGCTATGAAAGCTAACATACCATTGGCTTTCTTCACTGCCTGCTGCACCTGCATGCTTACTTTCAATGACTGGTGTACCATGACACCCAGGTCGCGCTGCATCTCCCCTTTTCCTAATCGGCCACCATTTAGATAATAATAATTATAAGCTCAACCTGAGATGTGTAGGTCACTCATTCACACATCTCCCCATTCAGAACTTGAAGACGGTGCCCCCTCCCCCCAGAACCGGGGGGACGGGACCCAACGGGTCCTCCTTGGTTTAGTGTTTCTTAAAACCAAAATACTGCAAATGTTGTGAATGTGGAATAAAGCTACTCAGCGTATATTTGTACTGGTTTATTATTGTCAGGTGTACCTGTGATACTGTGCTCTTGAGAAAGATCAGGTGAGTTTTGATCCATGTTGTACCTTGTCACTGTAATTGTGTCCTGTTAATGGATTATTACAGGTGACAAGGGTTGTGGGGAGAAGGCAGGAGAATAGGGTTAAGCCATGGTTGAATGGTGGAGTAGATCAGATGGGCCGAATGTCAAGTTTGCGGACGACACAACCCTGATCCAGGATGGGGAGGAATCTGCCTACAGACAGGAAGTGTCACAGCTGGCGTCCTGGTGCCATTGCAACAACCTGGAGCACAATGCACTTAAGACAGTGGAATTGATTGTAGACTTTAGGAGAGCTCCCCCTCCCCTCACCCCACTCACCATCAACAACACCCGTCACATCTGTGGAGTCTTTTAAGTTCCTGGGAACCATCTTCTCCAAGGACCTTAAGTGGGGGTCGACCATCAACCAGAGTCAAAAAGGCACAACAGAGGATGTACTTCCTGCAGCAGCTGAGGAAGCACAATCTGCCACAGGCAATGATGGTCCAATTCTATACGGCCATCGTAGAGTCTGTCCTCACCTTCTCCATCATGGTCTGGTTTGACTCAGCCACCAAGCACGACACCTGGAGGCTGCAGCGAATCGTCCGATCAGCAGAGAAGGTTATTGGCTGCAACCTTCCCTCCATTGATGAACTGTACACTGCAAGGGCCAGGAAGCGAGCGGGCAAGATCATCTCTGACCCCTCTCACCCTGGCCACAAACTCTTTGAATCACTTCCCTCTGGAAGGCGACTCCAGACTGTCAAAGCTGCCACAGTCAGACATAAAAACAGTTTTCATTCACGAGTAGTTGCTCAACTCAACAGCCAAAAATCTGTAGCCTCCCTTTGATCTGGTATTTTATTTAATTCATGTTTAATCAATAATGTTTTATGATTAATGTTTAATGTTTTATGCATCATTCCTAACTGTCACTGTATGTCATTGTCACTTGCGGGCGGAGCACCAAGGCAAATTCCTTGTATGTGAATACTTGGCCAATAAACCTATTCATTTATTCATTCATTCATTCTGCTCCTAGAACTGCTGAACCTCTGGAATCTAATCCTACCCCTGCAACTGAATATTACAGACCACCTCTTGCATTATCATGGGCTTATTTTCCAATGGTGTTGTCACTTATGAACTTATGTGTCAGCGGTGAAGGGACCTTGATGTCCTGTCCCCTCTGTAGTCTCTTCTCGCACTGGGTCAGGTAGTTCACCCCATCCACCACCACCTGGACCTGCTCCACCTGCAGGGGGCAGCAAACCTCACGGTCAGTGGGAGACTGACCCACCTCCCCCCCACTCACCGTCACCTCCACCCTCCCCCACCAAATGTCCCACCCGCCCCTCCATCCACATCCCATCCCACCCAACCCCCTCCCTCCCCACCCCCTACCCAATGCCCCGTCCCACCCAATCCTCTCCCCCCCTACACAGCCCCCTCCCTCCCCCACCCTTCACTACCCCCTCTCCCCCACCCCCTACCCAATGCCCAATCCCACCCGCAACCTCCCTCCCCACCTCTACTCAATCCCCTCCCACCTATATCCAATCCCTCCCGTGCCCACATCCCACCACCTCCTCTCCCTCTTCCACCCCCCCTCCCGCCCCTACACCTACCCAAAACCCCACCCCGTCCCCTCCCTCCACATTCCACATCTCATCCTCTCCGTCTTCTCCTCCCTGTCAGTCTGGGCACCTTCACCTCCACCCTCTCCCCCACCCCCACCCTAATGCCCAGAGATTCCTCCTCGTCCCATCCCAACATCTCCTCCCTTCCTCCTGCGCTCTCCCCCTCTTCGCCTTCCTTTCTCAATCCTTTTTTCAGACTACGCCTACATGTTCCCATCCTGCTCCATGTCACTTCCCTGCCCTCCTCTCATTCATCTTCCCCTTCCCCATCTCTTCTTCCTCCTCTTCTCACCACCGCCAGCTGCCTTCCGTCATCTCCCTCCGTTCAGGCTGAAAGGTCTGAATGACAATAAAGGTAATTCATTCATTCATATTGTCAATAGCCTGCTAACGCTCATTAGAATGAGTAGCAGCTCGCCCATGTGGTGCCTGCAGATCCTTGCTGTATGTAAATTTAATAAACATGTGTTGTATGTTGATGTGTGTTCGAGTCGACTCATTACATGGTGTCAGAAGTGGGATTCGAAACCCACGCCTCACTCATCTACCCTCCACTCTCCTTCCCCCAGCTATCCTCACTCCTTCCGTCACCTCCCTCTGCCTCCTCCTGCTCCCTCCTGATTCCTCCACACCCACCCTGCTTTCCCTCGGGCTCTGGTTTGTGCATGGTGTTGGGCGTGTAGGGACGGGACCGTTGACCCACCTCGGACGTGCCCAGCCGGTCGAGGTTGGAGATGTCGACCACACCGTCGATGTCCTCCGTGTTCTCTCCCCGCGGCCCGCGTTCCTCGAGCCGCAGGCTGTCCAGGATCTCGGGGAAGCGAGGATCCTGAAACATGGGGACTCATTGTGTACAGTTCTGGTCTCCAAATCTGAGGAAGGACATTATTGCCATAGAGGGAGTGCAGAGAAGGTTCACCAGACTGATTCCTGGGATGTCAGGATTGTCTTATGAACAAAGACTGCATAGACTCGGTTTATACTCTCTAGAATTTAGGAGATTGAGAGGGGATCTTATAGAAACTTACAAAATTCTTAAGGGGTTGGACAGGCTAGATGCAGGAAGATTGTTCCCAATGTTGGGGAGGTCCAGGACAAGGGGTCACAGATTAAGGATACAGGGGAAATCCTTTAGGACCGAGATGAGAAGGACTTTTTTCACACAGAGAGTGGTGGGTCTCTGGAACTCTCTGCCACAGAGGGTAGTTGAGGCCAGTTCATTGGCTATATTTAAGAGGGAGTTAGATGTGGCCCTTGTGTCTAAGGGGATCAGAGGGTATGGAGAGAAGGCAGGTACGGGATAATGAGTTGGTTGATCAGCCATGATCATATTGAATGGCGGTGCTGGCTCGAAGGGCCGAATGGCCTACTCCTGCACCTAATTTCTATGTTTCTGTTTCATTGAGTCGACCGGTGCCTCCATATGCCCGCCAGGCCGCCTGTCCCACCGCAGTGAGTACGTGGTCCCCACCCCTCGCACACAAGGCAAAGGCTCGGGCTGGAAACGCCCATTATACTGGGAAAGAGAAACACGAGGAAGGGGGGGGGGGATGGAGACCATTCCGCCCCTCAAAACACCCTTGCTGCTTCACAGTATCACGGTGGCACTGCGGTAGAGTTGCTGCCTCACAGCGCCAGAGACCCGGGTTCGATCCTGACCATGGATGCTGTCTGCACAGAGTTTGTACGTTCTCCTTGTGACCGCGTGGGTTTTCTCCGGGTGCTCCGGTTTCTTCCCACACTCCAAAGACGTACAGGTTTGTAGGTTAATTGGTGTTGGTTAAAAAAAAAGTGCGTTGTTCCTGGTGTGTGGGATAGTGCTAGTGTGTATGGGGTGTGTATCAAGAACAGTCTGAAGACATTCCACATCACATCGAGCAACTGGGAGCACGTTGCACTGGACGGACAGGCGCTCCTGGAGGAAATCCGTGCAGGAAGGAGCTGCACGTCCCGAAATGGAACTGTGCCGTGTCGCAGAGACAAAGCGACAGCACCGTGAGGATAGAGAGAAGGGGGCTCGACGACTACCAACCACCATCAGTCTCCACTGCCCACGTTGCACCAAGGGTTTCTTAAGGGGTTGGACAGGCTAGATGCAGGAAGATTGTTCCCAATGTTGGGGAGGTCCAGGACAAGGGGTCACAGCTTAAGGATAAGGGGGAAATCCTTTAGGACTGAGATGAGAAGGACTTTTTTCACACAGAGAGTGGTGGGTCTCTGGAACTCTCTGCCACAGAGGGTAGTTGAGGCCAGTTCATTGGCTATATTTAAGAGGGAGTTAGATGTGGCCCTTGTGGCTAAAGGGATCAGGGGGTATGGAGAGAAGGCAGGTACGGGATACTGAGTTGGATGATCAGCTGTGATCATATTGAATGGCGGTGCAGGCTCGAAGGGCCGAACGGCCTACTCCTGCTCCTAATTTCTATGTTTCTATGTTTCTATGTGTGTGGGTCACGGATCGGCCTCTACAGACATCTGCAGACCCACAAGTAGATGACCCCTATGGAGAGGAGAGGACAGTCATACTCGTTTCGAGTGACTGCCGATGAGGGGGTGATCATTGGTTGGCATGGCCTCGGTAGGCCGAAGGGGCATGTTTCTGCGCTGTATCTGTGCATCTCTTAAGTCAAATCTCTTCCACTGTTCACAGGTGCTTGTCTGATCATCAGAATGGATGTGGAGGCTTTGCAGAGCTGCGAGCAAAGGTTGGACAAACTCGGATTGTTTTCTTTGCATCATCGGAGGTTGAGAAGCGAAATGAAAGTACAACATGATCTGGGGGTCCTTGGTCATCTGTCACTGAAAGGAAAGCATGCAGGTACAGCAGGCAGTGAAGAAAGCGAATTGCATGTTGGCCTTCATAACAAGAGGATTTGAGTCTAGGAGCAAAGGGGTCCCTCAGCAGTTGTACAGGGCCCTAATGAGACCACACCTGGAGTATTGTGCGCAGTTTAAGTCTCCAAATTTGAGGAAGGACATTCTTGCTGTTGAGGGAGTGCAGCGTAGGTTCACGAGGTTAATTCCCAGAATGGCGGAACTGTCATATGTTGATAGAATGGAGCAGCTAGGCTTGCTGCAATTTAGAAGGATGAGAGGGGATCTTATTGAAACATATAAGATTATTAATGGTTTGGACACGCTAGAGGTAGGAAACATGTTCCCGATGTTGGGGGAGTCCAGAAGCAGGGGCCACAGATTAAGAATAAGGGGTAACCCATTTAGAACGGAGATGAGAAAAAACTTTTTTGTACAGAGGGTGGCAAATCTGTGGAATTCTCTGCCTCAGAGGGCTGTGGATACAATTCTCTGTATGCTTTCAAGAGAGAGTTGGATAGAGCTCTTAAAGATAGTGGAGTCAGGGGATATGGGGAGAAGGCAGGAATCGGATACTGAGTGTTGATGATCAGGCATGATCACAGTGAATGGCGGTGCTGGCTCGAAGGGCCGAATGGCCTACTCCTGCACCTATTGTCTATTGTCTATTGCCTAAGGCGTGAAAAACAATTTTAAAGGAGATGTGCTGGGCAAGTCTTTTTTACACCGAGGGTGGTGGGTGCGTGGAACATGCTGCCTGGGATGGTTGTGGAGGCAATAGTGACATTTAAGAGGCTTTTCGGAAGGCAGGGAACGGAGGGACATGGATTATGTGCATACAGAGGAGATTAGTTTAATTAGGCATTATTTTTGGCACAGCAATTATAGTCCTGTTTCTGTGCTGCAATGACCTATCTTCCATGTCTGCTCCATTTTCCAGCAGTATCTGTGGATTCACTTAATATCCTGCACACGCTCTCGGAGTGTGTAAGGGTGGGATACAGACTTGCTCTGCTCTGCCCCGTCACAGACTCCCAGGGGAGAGAGCACAAGGGCGAGATGCAGAGTAAAGGGCCTGTCCCACTTGCATGCGATTGCGTGCGTTTGGCGCGAACAAACGGAAGCGGAGTTCACGCCAAGTTCACGCTAAGTACGCGCTAAGTTCGTGTGTGGCGTCATTTGTGTCATGCTTACCAATCAGCTGGGCAGGAGGCGGGCCGATGACGTCATCCCGCCATGCCACGGCGGGCGGTGCCATCATCGCACAACGCCACGCGTTAGGCGTACGACGTCAAGACGCTGCGTACGACCGCAATGCGTGGCAAAGATTTCGGCCACTGCCAGAATTTCGGATCCCCGCGCGATGTCGGGACCAGCCCCGCACAACTCCGCGCTGCTAAGTGGGACTGGCCCCGCGCGGCCATACGGTATCACCACGAGGTTGCGTAATTTGCGAGCCAAGGTCGTGTAAGTGGGACAGGCCCTTGAAGCTCCATTTATCTTGCCCTGGCACACACTCCCAGACCAGGAATATGTGGTTATCCCGTTTCCAAATATCCAGCATTTGTGCCTGGTCCTTGTGCAGAACTGGACTCCGGTAGTTTAAACTAAAATTTTAGATTAATGTGCCTGTCCCACTTCACCGACTTTTTTAGCGACTGCCGGCTCCCGTCATAGGTCTTTGCAGGTTGCTGAAAATTTTCAACATGTTGAAAATCCAGCGGTGACCAGAAAGAAGCTACAACTCTTTGGGCGACTCAGGAGACGACTCACGACCGTATAGGCGACACGTCGCGCTCAAAGAGTCGTATCTTGTTCTGGTCGCCGCTGGATTTTCAACATGTCGACAATTTTCAGCGACCTGCAACGACCTATGATGGGTGCCGGCAGTCGCCGAAAAAGTCACACAAGTGGGACAGGCCCATAAGCGCTACACGGTGGTGCACAGCCAGAGATGTGTTCAATCTTGTCTGCACGGAGTCTGTACAGGATTGAACACATCTGTGTTCAAGCCTGGGTTGTCTGGGTGCTCCAGTTTCCTCCCACAGCCCAAAGACGAACCAGTTTGTAGGTTCATTTACTTCTATACATTGTCCCTAGTGTGTAGGATAGAGCAAGTGTACGGGTGATCGATTGTCAGTGTGGACACATAGAAACATAGAAAATAGTGCATTCGGCCCTTGGAGCCAGCACCGCCATTCATTGTGATCATGACTCGGTGGGCTGAAGTGCCTGTATTCTAAACTGAACAAAACAATACTAAATTGGGAGTAAATCTCCCTCTCACGTGTCCCATCACACACTCCCAGGGCAGGGGGAGTAGTTTAGGCATTCTTTGATTGTGTTTGTAATTGTATTTGTTTGTTTGATTAAAACATTTTGTAAAAAAAAAAAAAAAAAAAGGGCAGGGGGAGTTCTGAAGGGGCTGCTCCTCAAGGTTTGGCTCCATTTTAGCCCAACACTGTTTATTTTTGGGCACCCGGTACAGAGGGGGGAGGGTCGGGAGGGAGGAGGGGGTCTCCCTGTCGGTCTGCTCCTGGGCCTGGCCAAGATGGCCATTCGCGGGTCCAGGCAGCGGGCAGTCGACGGACGCACAGCAGTCGACTGCCTGCCCCTTTTCCGAGGTTATGTCCATGCCCGCGTGTCCCTGGAGAGGGAACACGCGGTGTCCACAGGGACTGTGGGGGCCTTCTGTGAGCGCTGGTCACCGCAGGGGGTGGAATGTTTTATTGATGAAAATGTTAATGTTTTAATTTGAAATTTCTTTGTAAGATGCCAGTTTAGGCATTCTTTGATTGTGTTTGTAATTGTATTTGTTTGTTTGATTAAAACATTTTGTAAAAAAAAAAAAAAAAGGGCAGGGGGAGTTCTGAAGGGGCTGCTCCTCATGTTTTGGCTCCACTTTAGTCCGACGCTATTGATTTTTGGGCACCCGGTACAGAGGGAGAGGGGGTCTGGAGGGAGGAGGGGGTCTCCCTGTCGGTCTGCTCCTGGGCCTGGCCAAGATGGCCATTCGCGGGTCCAGGCAGCGGGCAGTCGACGGCCGCACAGCAGTCGACTGCCCGCCCCTTTTCGTCCGGGGTTACGTCCATGCTTGCGTGTCCCTGGAGAGGGAACACGCGGTGTCCACAGGGACTGTGGGGGCCTTCTGTGAGCGCTGGTCACCGCAGGAGGTGGAATGTTTTATTGATGAAAATGTTAATGTTTTAATTTGAAATTTATTTGTAAGATGCCAGTATAGGCATTCTTTGATTGTGTTTGTAATTGTATTTGTTTGTTTGATTAAAACATTTTGTAAAAATAAAAAAATAAAGGGCAGGGGGAGTTCTGAAGGGGCTGCTCCTCATGTTTTGGCTCCACTTTAGTCCAACGCTATTGATTTTTGGGCACCCGGTACAGAGGGGGAGGGGGTCTGGAGGGAGGAGGGGGTCTCCCTGTCGGTCTGCTCCTGGGCCTGGCCAAGATGGCCATTCGCGGGTCCAGGCAGCGGGCAGTCGACGGCCGCACAGCAGTCGACTGCCCGCCCCTTTTCGTCCGGGGTTACGTCCGTGCTTGCGTGTCCCTGGAGAGGGAACACGCGGTGTCCACAGGGACTGTGGGGGCCTTCTGTGAGCGCTGGTCACCGCAGGAGGTGGAATGCATTATTGATGGAAATGTAAATATTTTAATTTGAAAATTTCTTTGTAAGATGCCAGTTTAGGCATTCTTTGATTGTGTTTGTACTTGTATTTGTTTGTTTTGATTAAAACATTTTGTAAAAAAAAAAGGGGCAGGGGGAGTGTGGATCAGATACAGAAAGATGCTACTGGGGTAGACCGTGTTTCAGACATAAGATTATAGACTTTTGCAAGATACAGTGTGGAAACAGGCCCTTCGGCCCACCAAGACTGTGCCAGCCAGCGGTCATCCCGGACACTAACCTACTCACATTCGGGGCAATTTTACAACTTAACCTTCAAACGTCTTTAGAGAGTGGGAGGAAACCAGAGCACCCGGTGGAAACCCTCAAGGTCACAGGGGGGATGTATAAATTCTATACAGACCGCACCCGTAGTCAAGATCGAACCCGCGCTGTTAGGCACTGCGCCACCGTGCCAGTAGCGGGCAGGGTGCGGAGATGGGCGGAGATGGCCTCTGTGCGTTGTGCGGTGAGGCTCGGTGCCTCTCGGGGTTACGGTACCTTGCTGAGCATGGGCAGTTTCATGTGCACCCCGGCTCGCAGTCCAGTGCCCAGGTTGGACGGGGAGGACAGGATGTAGCCCGGACGCTCGTTCCACATCAACTCCAAACCTTTCTCCAAGATCAGTCTCTCCACCTGGGGAGAAGATGGTTCACATGAAACTAGTTCTGTCTGCATTGAGATGGGGGGAGTTAGCACAGTAAGGCAATGCAGATTACAACATTATTACAGGAGCTAGGCAGTAAATTTGGAACAGCTGTTAATGGCTAAGTCCTTATTATGCCACATGAGAGTATTTAAAGATTAGCTGATCGGGATTCAGGGCCGGTCTGCTCCAGTAAGGAGGAAAGACTTTCACTGCGGTCAGTGAACTCTGGATGACTAAGGAGACCCAAAGAAGGGTCTTGACCCAAAACGCCACCAATTCCTTCTCTCCAGAGGTGCTGCCTGCCCTGTTGAGTTACTCCAGCTTTTAGTGTCTGTCTTCGGTTTAAACCAGCAACTGCAGTTCCTTCCTCCACCAAGAGGTTGTAATTTGTGTTGAAAAGAGAAAAGCATCATATAGAGACACAATGTTTAAGAAGGAACCGCAGATGCTGGAACAATCGAAGGTAGACGAAAATGCTGAAGAATCTCAGCGGGTGCGGCAGCATCTATGGAGCGAAGGAAATAGGCAACGTTTCGGGGCCATAGAAACGGAGAAACATAGAAATTAGGTGCAGGAGTAGGCCATTCGGCCCTTCGAGCCTGCACCGCCATTCAATATGATCATGGCTGATCATCCAACTCAGTATCCCGTACCTGCCTTCTCTCCATACCCTCTGATCCCCTTAGCCACAAGGGCCACATCTAACTCCCTCTTAAATATAGCCAATGAACTGGCCTCAACTACCCTCTGTGGCAGAGAGTTCCAGAGACCCACCACTCTCTGTGTGAAAAAAGTCCTTCTCATCTCGGTCCTAAAGGATTTCCCCCTTATCCTTAAGCTGTGACCCCTTGTCCTGGACCTCCCCAACATCGGGAACAATCTTCCTGCATCTAGCCTGTCCAACCCCTTAAGAATTTTGTAAGTTTCTATAAGGTCCGAAACGTTGCCTATTTCCTTCGCTCCATAGATTCAGGTTAGGACCCTTGTTCAGACTGCATGTAGCAGGGGGGGGGGGGGGGGGGGAGAAAGCTGGAAGAGAATTGGGAGCGGGGCAAAGACCAGCAAGTGAAGTGGATCCAGATAAGGGGAGCTTAATTGCCTGATGGGTGCACAAAGGCCAGTGATGGAAATACAAAAGGTGTAAGATTAGGATGTGAGAGGCATAACATGTGAAGCCTGGGGAAGGCGGGATAGGGGAAAGGGGAAAAAGAAAAACATTTGTACGGAGTTTGTACGTTCTCCCCGTGACCTGCGTGGCTTTTCTCCGAGATCTTTTCTCCGAGATCTTTTCTCCGAGATCCTCCCACACTCCGAAGACATACAGGTATGTAGGTATATTGGCTTGGTAAATGTAAAAATTGTACCCAGCGAGTGTTGGATAGTGTTAATGTGCGGGGATCGCTGGTCGGCGTGGGCCCGATTGGGCCGAAGGGCCTGTTTCCGCGCTGAATCTCCAAACTAAGAAAAATGACAGCCAGCATCTTCAAAGACCTACACCACCTTGACCACACACTCATTTAACTCCGACCATCAGGAAGATAAAGGACAAGAGCTGAAAAACAACCATCAGGCTCTTGTTTTTTGTTGTTAAATATTTTTATTAGGCTTCAGTCAGGTTCTCGCACCGAGCCATTTTGACCCTTTAAATATTCAATAAATGGAGACCATATCCCTCTGAAATGATCCAACATGCCCAGTAGGACAAGTCTTAATCTTTCCAGGTGAAGTGTCTCCGACATTCCTGTGATCCATATTTTGATTGTGGGGGATGTAGGACCTTTCCAAAATTCCAATATCAATTTTCCCCCAATTATTAAACTGTAATCGATAAAAATTCTCTGATTCGTTGTTATTAATTGATCTGTTTCTAATATTCCTAATATTATTAATTTTGAGTCAGGAACCAAATTCGTATTAACGACATTCGAAATTATCTTAAAAATCTCTGTCCAAAAGTTAGTAATTTTTATACAGTTTGTGAATGAGTGCGTTAGATTAGTTTCTAAGCGTTGACATTTATTGCATATGGCAGATATATTTAAAAAAATTCCATATAATTTTGATTTTGAATAATGCAATCTATGTAATACTTTAAATTGTATCAAAGAGTGTCTAGCATTTAACGAACAGTGGTGTATATGTTGTAAACTTTCATCCCATATTTCTGGTCTGATTATTTGACCTAATTCATTTCCCCATGATTGCCTATATGTTTCTGTCATCGGTACATAATTTTCCTATAAGATATTATAAATATATGATATTAATTTTTCTGTATTTGGGTATCGGGCTCTTCAACGCTGATCAACACTGACCTCAATTATGGACAGTGGTGGGGCAATGGTGATGGAGGTTGGGTGGGTTGGTGACGGGGAAACTCTATTGGAACAGAACAGAGAAGAAGAACATTAGGTGAAGATGCAAAAGTGTTCCCATGGCTCTGGGGCAAGAGCTTGGAGGATAGGGCTGAATGGATGACTCCTCCAAAGAACCAGCACATGCATGATGGGCCCATTGGCCTCCACCACTGCACCAGGCCAGTTCCTGTGCTCTGGTTGTTACACAGAATCTCACTCACCTCTTTGAGACCTCGGCAGAAGGTCTCAAACACCCTCTTCATGTTGCCCCCCTTCTCCATGGAGATGACGCGAGTGTGATCCTCCTCGTTGATCCAGATTAGGAAAGTCTTGTCGTGGTTGTGCCTGTGAGTGAGAGGGAGCCCGGGCAACGTTTACAGTAAACAGAGGCCTCGCTTTAACTGTATCCACACCCAGTAATATCCACCCCTCCATTATATTCTCCATCCCCACCGTTGATGTGTGTTGCTTTTAATTTCCTCCAGCACGGAAACAGGCCCTTCGGCCCAACCTGCCCATGCCGACCGAGACGCCCCATCTACGGTAGTCCCACCTGCCCACATTTGGCCCATATCCCTCTAAACATTATCCATGAACCTGTCCAAATGCCTTGTATGGTGTTTTTATACCTGCCTCAACTAACTCCTCTGGTGGCTTGTTCCATATACCCACCACGCTTCGTGTGAATGCTACGGACTTAGATTTACCATCTTTGTGCTTCAATCTGCCCTCTGCCGCACCCATCACTCCCTCCACGAACACACACCTCCCATTCCTCTGACCAGTTCTGGTCATAGAACTGGTGCAAATGTCAGTGGGTTTAGCAAAGACAAGATGAAGTCCTGTGTGGTTGAGCTTCTGGTAACAAGGTATCAAGCCTTGTCCAAGTCCAGGGAGAGTTGGGACCGAGGATTGAGGAAATGGAGAAGAGGAAGAGAAAAGTGAGGAGGAGGAAAGACTGGAGCAGGTTTCCAAAGGTCCTGGTCACCCATAACGGAAAGAGGTGGACAGGACAGGTAGACAGATGGACTCACCAAATCCCACGGGCGTCAGGCCAATCCCTCAACATCCTCGTAGACAACATGAAAGGGTTCACAGACTTCTCAAACATGAAATGATCCTGGGGATGAAAAGGTCTATCCTTATTAAACCCGTTATGTCCATTTGGCATAAACTAGCCAGTCGGTCAGTGTCCATTTGGGAACTCCTGCGCCTTTCCAAGATGAATCTTTGCAGATGGGTGAGAGTCCAGCCTGAACTTGTATGTCTGGGACTGTGTGATGGGGCAGTGTTTCACTCTGTAGCTCACCCATGCCTTCAGATTGTGCAATGGACAATGTTGAGTGTGTGGTGGGATAGTATTTTGGGACCTGTACTTGTGTCTAACCTCTGATGTCAATGCCCTTTTATTTTTTAAATCTGGTATTTATTTACATCAATATCCTGTAAAAAAAGACTAATTTGTGTCATTCTGCAGAGCAACAGGCAATTTAATGTGAACACTGAATTTCAATATGTAATTTCTATCATACAAAGATTAGCTGCAGAATGGTGTATAAGTCGTATCTGCTTTTAAAAAATGAAGGAATAATAAGGCAGTTCAGTTTTTGCTCCACAAAGCTAAAATATTTATTTCAGTGTAGTTTAATTCAGTTTAGTTTAGAGTGTGGAAACAGGCCCTTCGGCCCACACAGTCTGTGCCAACCAACTATCAGTTGTATCCTGCACAACAGGAACATTTTCAGAAACCAATTAGACTACAAATGCGCACGTCTTTGGAGTGTGGGAGGAAACTGGAGCACCTGGAGAAAACCCACGTGGTCACAGGGAGAACGTACAAACTCCGTACAGACAGCACCTGTAGTCAGGATCACCCCCGGGTCTCTGGGACAGTAAAGGGGCTGTCCCACTTACGTGTCCTTGGCACGCAAATTACGTGACCTCGTGGTCACACTGACCGACTGGCTAGTTTATGCCAAATGGACATAACGGGTTTAAATTGCAGACTTGATTTTTAAAATCTCAAAATTTTGTAACATTGCTACTGTATTGTCTCCCTAACTCCTGCTGTCCCAGTTCTATTATTTCCTTAACAAGGAGTAGGCATGTTACAGAACTTACCTTGAGCCGCGCTGCAGTTCTGCCGCTCCCCGTGTGCGCGACTTTGGCGCCTTTCAGAGGGGGGCGGGCTTAAAGAGCCGTTTTTCCACAGGCAGGGAAAATCGATCCATGTCGGGCGATTTCGTTGCGGAAGAAAAATCGCTCCGACATTTCATGAATGAAGGTATTTTTAAATTACTCTAGATTATTTATTAACTGGAGTAATTTAAAAATCACCTTCAAAAGCCGTGAGCACCGACAACCGGAAGGATTTTGCGTAGGGGAGAAAAAAAGGTACCCAGTTTATTTTTATATTAAAAGTTGGTTTTTCGGGAGGCTTTAATAATATTTTCATGTTGCGAAATGGGGTCCAAAAAAATGTATGAACAAACAGTATTTTTTCTCTCGACTTCACCGCTAACCGCAACGTTCCAATCCACCGCATTCCACTAAAACCCACTCGCTAGTTGATTTAAATGGCCATTAATTTACAGGCATTAAACACTAAATTCCTTCCATTTGGCCCAGAAATTCATGAAAATGAGATTTAAAAATTATGTTATATTGTGGATTATTGTGTGAATGTTATTTGGACACGTAGCCAATTTAAAAAAAGTTTATCTTTTCTTAAGAAATGGATAGATGTTTAGATCTACTCATTGAATTTTGTAATTAGCTACAATTAGATAACTAACTAATTATATGCTTTAATTTCAGGTCATCCAAGTAAGATTGTTTCATATTTGTTTCAGAATGCTTCAATCTATAATAACTGAAAATGTCATTGAGTTCTCTTAATTTTTAAGAAAGATATGGGCTTTTAACTGTTCTAGATCACAGCTTTTGAGTTAAGTCAATTGAAAGGCAATGGGGAACAAGATGCTAATTTCCGAGTATGAAAATGGTCATAACTTTCTTAATACTGAAGATATGAAAGTGAATTAGGTGTCAAATTAAACTTCCTTTTATGCTTTATCTGATGGGATAAATTGCAGACTTGATTTTTAAAATCTCAAAATTTTGTAACATTGCTACTGTATTGTCTCCCTAACTCCTGCTGTCCCAGTTCTATTATTTCCTTAACAAGGAGCTTTTATTCAATTAATCACGGATGTGGAGTACAGGAAAGATCGAAACTGCCGGGCAGTTTGCAGACATCTATCAAACAGTCGTCAAATTACAATTATGTGGTTCTTATCCACAATGCACTCAATCCCCTGTGGCGAGCAGCATTCACGGAGTCCCCGTGGACATTGTGTGTTCCTCTAAAGGGACACAGAGGCACGGGCGTACGCTCGGAAGAGGGACATGTGGTCGAGTTGGATGGAACCCTAGACTGCCCGCTGCCTGGACCTTTGAATGGTACAGGCCCAGGAGCAAACCTACCGGGAGGTCTCTCCCTGATGACCTTGGTGTTGGAGTGTGTGATGGGGCAATGATGTACTTGTATTTAACTCTTGCTAACCCTGCCCCAAGAATATGTGATAGGACAGTATTGAGGGACCTGTGCTGTCTCTGCAACCCCTAGCCGTGGGAGTCTGTGAAGGGACAGTATTGAGGGAATTGTCCTCTATGTCCATCTCCTGCTGTCCCTGCCCCGAGACAGTGTGATGGGACAGTGTCCTCTCCCTTGCTGAAGATGAGACATGGGTTCCACGCCTTACATCAATGAGTTGCTGCTGCTCCTTCTCCGTCATGTTGGACAGGCTGTAGTATCGTCCGGCCAGATCGCCCTTCAGCCCGGCCAGGGCGTCCACAGTCACCCTCTCCACCTCCCTCCTCTCAGCACGGGTACAGGCGGGGGGCATGCTCAGCCCACGGATGCTGCGGCCTGTCCTCACTCGGGAAGAGAGAACGTACTTCTCGTCAAACTGCCCGTTCCTGATCTGCAATAGGAAATGAAACGGGGAGAACTACGTCAAGAGGCAGGGAATGCTGGACATTATAGGGTGAGACATTCTGGATTGAAGGTTGTCAGTTACAAGGAGAGGTGTAACACCCTCTCCCTCTCCCCTGACTCTCAGTCTGAAACATAGAAACATAGAAAATAGGTGCAGGCCATTCGGCCCTTCGAGCCTGCACCACCATTCAATATGATCATGGCTGATCATCCAACTCAGTTTCCTGTACCTTTCCTTCTCTCCATACCCTCTGATCCCTTTAGCCACAAGGGCCACATCTAACTCCCTCGTAAATATAGCCAATGAACTGGCCTCAACTACCTTCTGTGGCAGAAAATTCCACAGATTCACCACTCTCTGTGTGAAAAATGTTTTTCTCACCTCGGTCCTAAAATACTTCCCCCTTATCCTTAAACTGTGACCCCTTGTTCTGGACATCCCCAACATCAGGAACAATCTTCCTGCATCTAGCCTGTCCAACCCCTTAAGAGTTTTGTAAGTTTCTATAAGATCCCCCCTCGATCTTACAAGCCGAGTCTGTCCAGTTTTTCTTCATATGAACGACTAAGGTGTTTGCATTGAGATGTGAGGCAGAGACTTGCAGGGTGGGGAGAACTCTTGGACAAGGGGAGGTAGTCTCGCTGACTTGTGTCTGTCTGTTGCCAGCTATACGGCCCCATGGGCTCCATGTACAAGCCGAGTACAAGCCGGAAACCTTGTGTGGGGCCCAAAATCAAAGGTTTCCGTTCAGGTTTCCTAGGTGGGACAGGGGCATAAGTCAACGACTCCGGGTGATGGGGAGGAGGTGACGGTGGAGGGAGGGGGGGGTGAGGAGAGACCGAATGGACAGAGTGATGGGAGGAGGAAGAGGGGACAGTCGAGAGGGGAGAGGACAAACCGACGGCCGACAGTAAGAAGAAGCAGCATCAGCAGCAAGTGGGAGGGGGAACTAGCCCTGTGGAGACCGATCGAGTCCTGTCTTGTGTACAAAAAAAAATATATCGAATTACGGTACAAAATAATATTTACAAACCAAAACCGTGGTAGCACATGTGCCATGATAATGCAAAATCACCTAATTATCCAAGACTAAATTGTCAAATAACTATAATACACTCCTTATTATGAAAACATCCCACTTCTCCCTCCGGCGTCTTGTCGGTGGCAGCGGGCCATAAAAGTGCCATCCCCTGGGGTGACAGCGTGAGGCTCAACAACAGCGGTGTCAATGGATTTTAAGTGAAGTAGGGTTCACTGGGTGCACCTTGTGAGTCAGGCATGGGGCTGTAAACGGCTGGGAAGGCAGGGGCTGAGTCGATAGCTTCATCCGCTATAAACAAGATCCGTTATAAAGGGGTCCCTTAAAACAAGGGTTTTCTCGTTTAACGTCAGATTTTCAGTATCTACAGTTGTCTTCAGATTTTCAGTCCCCCTCTTTGCAAAATCTCACCAAGTTTGCAAGTAGGCTGATACAAGGCAGGATAGTCTAGCAGTAAGAAGATGGCCCACCCCGTCAGTACAAATGGGTTTAGTTCAGAGATAGAGCACAGAAACAGGCCCTTCGGCCCACCGAGTCCGCACCGACCAGCGACCCCCGCACATTAACACCATCCTACACACTCTAGGGACAATTTACAATTATACCCAAGCCAATTAACCTGCAAACCCGTCTGTCTCTGAGTGTTGCAGAAAACCGGAGATCCTGGAGAAAACCCACGCAGGTCAAGGATAGAATGTACAAACTCCCTACAGACAGCGCCCGCAGTCCTGATTGAACTCTGCCAGCGCGCCCTTACATTTCAGTTTTATTTACAGATGCAGCAGGGGAAGGGACCCATCGGCCCATCAGGTCCACACTGGCCATTAATCATCTGCTCACATTAGTTTTATTATCCGTTCTCTACACATTAGGGGTCATTTGACAGTGGGCCAATTAACCTCTTTACGCTTTTGGGATGTGTGAGGAAACCGGAGCACCCAGAGGAAATCCATGCGGTCACAGAGAGAATGGACAAACTCCACACAGACAGCACCCGAGGTCAGGATCGAACCCGGGTCTCTCGTTGTAAGGCAGCAACTCTACCACCCGTCCAGCTATGACTTCTTGTGAATGTCCACTAACCCCGCACCACCACAATGATGATCTTGCCTTGAGCCCTGAGATCTGAAATCAAATCCCTTCAATGTCTCCCTTCCATCCCACTCCACCTCTCCTTAAAACCAGCCTCTATGTGTTCAAGCTTTTCCTCAATGATAGTAGCATCACAAACAAGCGCAGTGTGTGTGAAATGTCATTTTTATTGTGCCCCTGGGAGATTTTATTGTGCCCCCATCTTTACGCACCGTTCTACACTAAAGTTGCCATCTTCACTGTAAATAGTGAAAAAAAAAAGTTTGTTTCTGTAATACAGACTTCAGAGTTTTTATACAAAAAAAAACCCAACTTAGAAACCTGGACGTCTTTGGAGTGTGGGAGGAGATCCCGGAGAAAACCCACGAGGTCACAGGGAGAACGAACATTCTCCGTGGTCGGGATCGAACCCAGGTCTTTGGCGCTGGAGGCAGCAACTCCACCGCTATGCCACCGCACCGCCCCAAGTCAAGTTAAAATCACACTCACTTTACTTGCGTCCAAGTCCGTTGGTTGTCTCATGGTCCTTGGGTCGTATCCATTGTGCCTTTCCCTAATCACAGGGTAAAAAATGTCAGCAAAGACCTGGATCAGTGGAGAAGACAGCTTAGGATGAAAGGGGGGGAGGAAACCTGGTCAATAGTTGTGCGTAGGCTCTGCTGGGGATGGCAGGTTTAGCGGTGGGGGGGACAAGGGGGGTGGGGGTGGACGAGGGGGTAGGGGACACACCAAGGGACATCCTAATGTCTGAAGAAGGGTTTCGGCCTGAAACGTTGCCTATTTCCTTCACTCCATAGATGCTGCTGCACCCGCTGAGTTTCCCCAACACTTTTGTCTACCTTCGATTTTCCAGCATCTGCAGTTCCTTCTTAAACATCCTAATGTCCCACATCTCCTGGTCTACGATGGTCCTCCGAGGAGACTCCAAGGACCACTCTAATATCTTGTTCTGGAGACCGTCGACCACATCTGCTGACCTTCAGGTGGGGCTAGCGTGCCACATTCACAGACTGGTTGATGCAAACAAATATAGATCTGCATGGGTTTAGATGGAGCCCCTTCCCCTCTGTCCCTCACAGAGGGCTGGGGGATTGAGACTGGAGGTAGGGAGGAAGCATAGAAACATAGAAAATAGTTGCAGGAGGAGGCCATTCGGCCCTTCGAGCCAGCACCGCCATTCATTGTGATCATGGCTGATCGTCCCCTATCAATAACCCGTGCCTGCCTTCTCCCCATATCCCTTGACTCCACTAGCCCCGAGAGCTCTCTCTAACTCTCTCTTAAATCCATCCAGTGACTTGGCCTCCACTGCTCTCTGTGGCAGGGAATTTCATAAATTCACAACTCTCTGGGTGACAACGTTTTTTCTCACCTCAGTCTTAAATGACCTCCCCTTTATTCTAAGACTGTGGCCCCTGGTTCTGGACTCTCCCAACATTGGGAACATTTTTCCTGCATCTAGCTTGTCCAGTCCTTTTATAATTTTATATGTTTCTAAAAGATCCCCCCTCATCCTTCTAAACTCCAGTGAATACAAGCCCAGTCTTTTTAATCGTTCCTCATATGACAGTCCCGCCATCCCAGGGTGTAGATGGAGCCCCTTCCTCTCTGCCTCTCACAGATGGCTGGGGGGTTGAGACGGGAGATAGGGAGGAAGGGATGGCCTGTCGTGGCAGTCAAGAGGAAGGCAGAGAAAGTGGTGCTGAGACCAAGGGAGGTTCAGGCAGATGGTGGAACAGTCCCCAACAACAGGGCGGACCGGTGACGCAGCGGTAGAGAACTGCGTTCGATCCTGATTACGGGTGCTGTCTGTACGGAGTTTGCACGTTCTCCCTGTGACCTGGGTGGGTTTTCATCGGGGGCTCCTGTTCCCCCCCCCACACTCCAAAGATGTACAGGTCGGTAGATTAATTGGCTTGGTAAATTTGTAAATGGTCCCTAGTGTGTGTGTGTAGGATAACGTTAGCGTCCGGGATAGCTGGTCAGTTAGTGAAAGGGGCTATTTCTGCACTGATTCTCTGCGCTAAACTAAATTAAACAGAACGAGAGGGCATAGGTTTAAGGGGAGGTGGGGGGGGGGGGTGGGGGGGAGGTGAGCGGGGGGGGGGGGGGTGGATTTAATAGGGAAGGCGGACTCAGTTAAAGACAAACCTGGACATTTAATGCTTATTTTACACAGAGGGTGGTGGATATATAGAGTGAGCTGCCAGTGGAGGTAGTTGAGGCAGGTAGTGTCACACCATTTACACATGTGCATGGAGAGGATTGATTGAGAAGTCTATGGGCCAAACGCAGACAGGTGGAGCTAGTGTAGAAGGGGCATGTTGTTGGGGGTGGGCAAGGTGGTCTAAAGGCCTATATTCCACACTGTATGACTGTGCCTCATTGCACATGGAATCCCTCACTGCTTGCGAGGTCCCTTGGGCCCTCCTGTGGCGGTGAAAGGTATTGGCCTGTGTGGAGTTTGTACGTTCTACCCACGACTGCGTGGGTTTTCGCAGAGATCTCCGGTTCCCTCACACACTCCATTCCAAAGACGTACAGGTTGGTAGGTTAATTGGCTTGTAAGATTGTCCCTAGTGTGTGTTGGACCTTCTGAACCGTCTGAATTTTGTAGTCGGCAACTTGGACAATTTTACATTTTTTATCAAGCCAATGAACCTACAAACCTGCACGTTTTTGATGTGTGGGAGGAAACCGAAGATCTCGGAGAAAAGCCAAACAGACAGCACCTGTAGTCGGGATCGAACCCGGGTCTCTGGCGCTGCATTTTGTTGTAAGGCAGCAATACATGGTAAATGGTAGGGAATTGAAGAATACAGTTGAACTGAGGGATCTGGGAATAACCGTGCATAGTTCCTTGAAGGTGGAATCTCATATAGATAGGGTGGTAAAGAAAGCTTTTGGTATGCTAGCCTGTATAAATCAGAGCATTGAGTATAGAAGCTGGGATGTAATGTTAAAATTGTACAAGGCATTGGTGAGACCAAATCTGGAGTATGGTGTACAATTTTGGTCGCCCAATTATAGGAAGGATGTCAACAGAATAGAGAGGGTACAGAGGAGATTTACTAGAATGTTGCCTGGGTTTCAACAGCTAAGTTACAGAGATAGGTTGAATAAGTTAGGTCTTTATTCTCTGGAGCGCAGAAGGTTAAAGGGGGACTTGATAGAGGTCTTTAAAATGATGAGAGGGATAGACAGAGTTGATGTGGACAAGCTTTTCAATTTGAGAATAGGGAAGATTCAAACAAGAGGACATGACTTTAGAATTAAGGGACAGAGGTTTAGGGGTAACATGAGGGGGAACTTCTTTACTCAGAGAGTGGTAGCGGTGTGGAATGAGCTTCCAGTGGAAGTGGTGGCGGCAGGTTCGTTGGTATCATTTAAAAATAAATTGGATAGGCATATGGATGAGAAGGGTGTGGAGGGTTATGGTATGAGTGCAGGCCGGTGGGACTAAGGGAAGAAAGTTGTTCGGCACGGACTTGAAAGGCCAAGATGGCCTGTTTCCGTGCTGTAATTGTTATATGGTTATATGGTTAATTCTACCGCTGCGCCACCGTGACCCCCCGCAGGATAGCGTAGTGTGTGGGATCGCTGGACACTGAACTAAATAGGACGTGGGTTTAGGGGGGTTTGGGGGGGGGTGGGGGGGGGGAGGTGTACGGTAGTGGTGAAAGGTGTTGGTGAAGTCCAGGTTTGTCTTTAACTGAGTCCGCCTATGTCCACTCATGGCCCGACTGTCAAAATGGATGAAGACATTCTGTTCACCTCATATGATTCCTCGTCGCCTGCCACGATGCCAATGGACTTGATGAAAGAATGTTCGTGCCCAGGGTTGTCCACCCCAGTCTGGATGCACTGATCTAGGGTGTAGCCGCTTGAAGTGACTTTATCCCGAAGTCTGGCATATATTTCAGGGGTCAGGTAGGAGGCCATGAGGTTGCCATGCTTTCGAAGGTCAGGATAGTCAGCGCTGAGAATAGGAAGAATATAAGAACTGAATAGTATAAATATATAAAGAACTTCTCCTTTGAATCCTCTAATCCCCCTGTCCCACTTAGGAAACCCGAACGGAAACCTCTGGAGACTTTGCGCCCCACCCAAGGTTTCCGAGCGGTTCCCGGAGGTTCCCGGAGGTTTTCGTCAGTCTCCCTAATGGTCAAAAGTGGTTTCCGTTTTACAAATCGGTAATTTTTTTGTCGAAGCCGGTTGCGATGCTAGTTGAAGGTGGTTGCCGGAGGACCAAAACCTCCGGGAACCGCACGGAAACCTTGGGTGGGGCGCAAAGTCTCCAGAGGTTTCTGTTCAGGTTTCCTAAGTGAGACAGGGGTAGTACTTTCTCCAAGTTCTAGCAGACGCAGAGCCAAGCACACGCATGGGCCCCTGCCGTGTTGTTAGAAACAGAAACATAGACAATAGGTGCAGGAGGAGGCCATTCGGCCCTTCGAGCCAGCACCGCCATTCATTGTGATCATGGCTGACCTCCCCTATCAATAACCCGTGCCTGCCTTCTCCCCATATCCCTTGACTCCACTAGCCCCTAGAGCTCTATCCAACTCTCTCTCAAATCCATCCAGCGACTTGGCCTCCACTGCCCTCTGTGGCAGGGAATTCCATAAATTGACAACTCTCTGGGTGAAAAAGTTTTTCCTTACCTCAGTCTTAAATGACCCCCCCCATTATACTAAGACTGTGTGGCCCCTGGTTCTGGACTCACCCAACATTGGGACCATTTTTCCTGCATCTAGCCCTTTTATAATTTTATATGTTTCTATAAGATCTCCCCTCATCCTTCTAAACTCCAGTGAATGCAAAGCCTAGTCTTTTCAATCTTTCCTCATATGACAGTCCCGCCATCCCAGGGATCAATCTCGTGAACCTACGCTGCACTGCCTACCTTGTTGGTCGGCCCTTGTTCCAAACAAACAATGGCAACTTAAATTTCACTGCACCAAAAATAGTGTATGTGGCAATAAATGTAATTTGTCGTCATATCCCACATTTTTTTCACCGCTACATCGGGTTCTGTCCAGATCGCTCCACCGGCTTCTGTCACTGTGTACAGGGGCTGCCTCCTGTATCTACGCGGAACTTATTGATTTATGTAACGTTACCACTAACCCACCCTGTTGTCAAATTCATTTGGACTATGTCCGACCACTATCCACTCACCTGATCTCTCTGTCTCCGTCACAGTCGACCTGCCCTGCCTCCATTAGGTTGAAGATGGGCCCTGGCCCGAAACGTTGTCTACCTGTTCCCGCCTTAAATGCTTAAGAAGGAACTGCAGATGCTGGAAAATCGAAGGCAGACAAAAGTGCTGGGGAAACTCAGCGGGTGAGGCAGCATCTATGGAGCGAAGGAAATAGGCAACGTTTCGGGCCGAAACCCTTGGGTTTCAGCCCGAAACGTTGCCTATTTCCTATTGCCTATTTCCTTCGCTCCATAGATGCTGCCTCACCCGCTGAGTTTCTCCAGCACTTTTGATTCCCTCCTTAAATGCTGCCTGACCCTCTTAATTCCCCCAGCACCTTGTGTTTTGATCGGGATTCCAGATTCTGCGGTTCCTTGTGCCTTCACAAGGGTGGCAGATTAGGAAAGGGGGAGATGCAACGAGACCTGGGTGTCATGGTACACCAGTCATTGAAAGTAGGCATGCCGGTGCAGCAGGCAGTGAAGAAAGCAAATGGTTTGTTAGCATTCTTATCGAAAGGATTTGAGTATAGGAGCAGGGAGGTTCTACTGCAGTTGTACAGGATTTTGGTGAGGCCACACCTGGAGTATTGCGTACAGTTTTGGTCTCCAAATCTGAGGAAAGACATCCTTGCCATAGAGGGGGTACAGAGAAGATTCACCAGACTGATTCCTGGGATGTCAGGACTTTCATATGAGGAAAGATTGGATAGACTCGGCTTGTACTCGCTGGAATTTAGAAGATTGAGGGGGATCTTATAGAAACTTACAAAATTCTTAAGGGGTTGGACAAGCTAGATGCTGGAAGATTGTTTCCGATGTTGGGGGAGTCCAGAACAAGGGGTCACAGTCTAAGGATAAGGGGGAATTCCTTTAGGACCGAAATGAGGAAAACATTCTTTACACAGAGAGTGGTGAGTCTCTGGAATTCTCTGCCACAGAAGGTAGTTGAGGCCAGTTCATTGGCTATATTTAAGAGGGCATTAGATGTGGCACTAGTGGCTAAAGGGATCAGGGGGTATGGAGAGAAGGCAGGTACGGGATACGGAGTTGGATCATCAGCCATGATCACATTGAATGGCGGTGCAGGCTCGAAGGGCCGAATGGCCTACTCCTGCACCTATTTTCTATGTTTCTATGTTTCACAAACCCCACGACTTTTATTGATCCGCCGGCTGATTATCCAGCTCTCTCCCCGCCCTCTGTCTCTCGCTTCCACAGGCTCCAGGGGGCGACGTTGGCTACTTACCTGGCGGGGTAGAGTTTCCTCAGCTTGCTCCCAGCCTCCATGCAGTCCCTGGCCAGCAGATAACTGGCCGCCAGGGCCCCGGCTCCCACCAGGGTGAGAATGCCGCTCGCCTTCCCGTTGCAGAGGGCCCGTGAGAAGGTGATGGCCATGTTGAGAGCGAGTCGTAAGAACCTGCGGGGCAGACGGGCGGCGAGAGGCTGAGAACAGCTGCAAAAAGGGTCACAGCGTGGAGTCAGCCCACCAGCCATGAGTGCGTGAGCTGCCAGCACAACAGGCTTGAGTGACTGAACCGCCAGCCCACTAATCCGTTCGGCCCACAATGTCCATACTAGCCCCCTGGAAACCAGTCCCTTCAGCCCACAACACCCATACTAGCGCTCCAGAATGCACACCAACCAACATGTCCCGTGTACACTAGTTTTAGTTTGGAGATACAGTGCTGAAACAGGCCCTTCAGCCCACAGACACCGCGCTGACCAGCGATCCCCGCACTGTCCAAGGGACAATTTACACTCATACCAAACCAATTAAACTGCAGTCTTTGGAGTGTGTGAGGAAACCGAAGATCTCGGAGAAAACCCACGCGGCCCAACTCCGTACAGACAGCACCCGTAGTCGGGATCTCTGGCGCTGTAAGGCAGCAACTCTGCCTCTGCACCACCGTGCCACCCCTACACTAGTCCCATCTACCTGCGTTTGGCCCATGTCCCTCTAAACCTGTCCTAGCCATATACATGTCTGAATGTTTCTTAAACGTTGTGATAGTGCCTGACTCAACTACCTCCTCTGTCAGCTCATCCCATACATCCACTGTGAAAAGGTTACCCCTCAGATTCTCATTACATCATCCCCTCCTCCCTCACCTTAAACCTGTGTCCTCTGGTCCTCGATTCCCCTACTCTGGGCAAGAGACTCTGTGCGTCTACCCGATCTATTCCTCTCATGATTTTATACACCTCTATAAGATTACCCCCTCATCCTCTTGCGCTACAAGGAATAGAGACCCAATTTGCAGCCCAGTCCAGGCAGACCAACTGGCTGGAGTTTTTGTGGACATTTTCATCAGCGCCTCTACTTCCTGAGAAGATTACGGAGATTCGGTTTGTCAGAGAGGATTCTCTCGAACTTCTCCAGTAGAGAGCACACTGACTGGCTGCATCGTGGCCTGGTTCGGCAACTTGAAGGTCCAGGAGCGTAAAATAATGCAGAAAGTTGTGACCACTGCCCAGTCCATCACCGGCTCTGACCTCCCCGCCATCGAAGGGATCTATCGCAGTCGCTGCCTCAAAAAGACTGCCAACATCATCAAAGACCCACACCATCCTGTCCACACACTCATTTCACTGTTGCCATCGGGAAGAAGGTACAGGAGCCTGAAATCTGTAACATCCAGGTTCAGGAACAGCTTCTTCCCCACAGCCATCAGGCTATTAAACTCTATATTAAATAAGCTCTGAACAATAACAGTCTATTATTATTATTGCACTATATATGTTTATTTATTGTGTATATTAGACACACTGAACTTTTCTCTTCCGCCTGGTATTATATTTACATATTCTGTTGTGCTGCAGCAAGTAAGAATTTAATTGTCCTATCTGGGGCACATGGAAATAAAACTCTTGACATCCTCGTCCCCACTCCCATTGGTACGGAACTTTTGCATTTTTCAGCTTGAAATTGTGTAATATGGTGCATACTGTAGCGAGTCTTTTAACTTACACTTGAATGCAATGTATATGCTTTAAATTGGATTAGCTATGAATTAGAGTAAATTGCATTCCTAATTACGTTCCACAGTAGAGCCTAGGCTAGATCAACAGGTGCAGCACGTAAATGATCTTAGTGTATTCATGTGTGGAAATCAGATTATAATCAAGCACTTGGCCCATGCTGACCAACCTGGGTCTCACTGCACACCTGGTACTACTCCTGGCCCTGACTCCAGTTGCATACCTTCTCTCATTCCTGTCCCTGAGTCCAGACCTACACCTGGCCCCTATTCTACCCTGATCATAGCTGCTTACCTGCTTAGGGTCGCAGTGCTGAACACAGCTCTGGTCCCAGCTTTGACTGCACACCTAGTAATATTCCACACCTTGACGCTGGGTGTACACTTGGCCTTGCTCCGAGCCCCTTTGCACTGACAATATATCTGGCCCACACATAAAGCCCCATATCTGACCCCCTGGACTTAACCTATTACGTTCAAGTCCACAGGCGCTTATCTAATGCAGTAATCCTTTATGGGGCACTTCACAGACCAAATTATGGATAACACAATTTGCTACATTCATTGGCTTCCTTGTTATCTAACATGCTAGTCACTTTGTCAAAGAAGTCATCAATTAGTTGAACACAATTCCCATCCATAAAATTATACTCACTCAGCTGTATAAGTCTTTCATTTTCGTAACAAACTGTCCTGAAGTCATCAGGCTAATTACAAATCAATAACATTAGCCAACTCCGAAACATGAAGCGCTGAGCATTGGGATCCAGACATCACGGACAACTGGCCTCAGTTCCCCGCTCACATCTGGCAGTGTTCTCCATCTGAACCAGGGGCTGCGGAGCGTTTTTGAAAGTGGGGAGGCTGAGCGATCACTGATCACTGGCCTTGGGGGCACCCGGTGAGGGAGCGGAGCAACCGAGTGGGGAGAGGGTGTGGAAAAAGGGTGCCCCCCCTCCCAGGGTAGGAACGTTTAAATATTTGGTGCATTGGAGAAGTATGATTTCAATGTTTTTGGTATGAAGTATTTTTAAGAGGTAACTTTTTAAGGGATAGCTTTATCCACACAAAGGGTGGTGGGTATATGGAACAAGCTGCCAGAGGAGGTAGTTGAGGCAGGGACCATCCCAACATTTAAGAAACAGTTAGACTGATACATGGATAGGACAGGTTTGGAGGTATGGACCAAAAGCAGGTAGCGTAGCTGGGACATGTTGGCGGGTGTGGGCAAGTTGCACTGAAGGGCCAGTTTTCACACTGTATCACTCTATGACCACATTATACCTCCACCATGCATGAATGCTTCAAAATCAAGTGATCGAGTTTTATTGCCATATACTCAAGCATAGAAACATAGAAAATAGGTGCAGGAATAGGCCATCGGCCCTTCGAGCCAGTACTGCTATCCAATATGATCGTGGCTATTCATATAGAATCAGTACCTCTCTCCTGTTTTTTCCCCATATCCCTTGATTTCATGAGCTAAATGTAACACTCTCTTGAAAACATCCAGTGAATTGGTCTGCACTGCCTTCTGTGGCAGAGAATTCCACAGATTCACAACTCTCTGTGTGAAGAAAGTTTGTCCTCATCTCAGTCTTAACTGCCCCCCCCTTTATCCTTAAACTGTGACCCCTGGTTCTGAACTCCCCCAACATCGGGAACATTTTTCCTGCAGTTACAGTGAGTGAAAATCTAGCAGGCAAGCAGGATGCTTTCACCAACCACCCCCATTTGAAGTCCACTATCTTCCACCGTTTCTACCCAGTGCCTGGTACTTACTTCCAGCAGCCACTGGTTGTCCTCCAGGATGCACCGATCTGCAGCCTGATCCATGCCGGTCACCTGGGCGAATTTGGCACAGAGACTCTCACGGCAGCGGCGCAACGCTTCCGACGCCTTGCACTGAGGTTGCTCCATGGCCGGAGCTGCAGTGAGCGACTCGCCAGCCCGGCAATCACTCGCCAGCCCGGCAAACACTCGCCAGCCCCGCAAACACTCGCCAGCCCGGCAATCACTCGCCAGCCCGGCAAACACTCGCCAGCCCCGCAAACACTCGCCAGCCCGGCAAACACTCGCCAGCCCCGCTCCCCGTCCACTTCTTTCCCCGTCGCTGCTTCTGCTTCCAACACCCATGGCCCATGCAGATGGTATGAGTTTTGAAATTTTCATTGATCACAGAATTTCTCACGACAGAGCGTGAGAAATTTGTGATCAGCGTGAGAATTTGGCGAAATGCGTGATTCTCATGCTCAGTGCATGGGAGTTGGCAGCCCTGCCTCTCTCTTCCCCCCCTCTCTCTCCCCCTCTCTCCACCACTCTCTCCTTTTTCTGTCCCTCTCTCTCTTGCTCCTCTCCCTCTCCCCTCCCCCTCACTCTCATCCTTCTCTCTCTCCCCTCTCTCTCCCCCGCTGTCTCTCCCTCTCTGTCTCTCCCTCTCCCTCCTCTCACCCCTTCCCCCTCTCTCTCCTCTCTCTCCCCCTCGCTTCCCCCTCTCTCTATCTCTTTCTCGTTCCCTCTCTATCTCCCCCTACCTCTCCCCTCTCTCTCTCCTCTCTCTCTCTTCCCCCTCCCTCTCTCTCCTCCTCTCTCCCCCTCTCTCCCCCATTTCTCCCTCCCACCTCACTCTCCCCTTGCTCTCTCTCCCCTCTCTTTCTCCTCTTTCTCTATCTCCCATTTCCGTTTTCCACCCTCTCTCCCATTCTCTCCTCCCTCTCCACCCTCCCTCTCTTCCCTCTCACCCCTCTCTCTCTTCCCCCCTCTCCCGTCTCACTTTCTCCTCTCCTCCCCCCCTCTCCCTCTCCCTCTTCTCTCTCCCCATTCACCCCCCGCCCCCCCCCCCCCCCCCCGTCTCTCCCCTCTCTCTCCTCTCAGCCCCCCTCTCTCTCTCTCAACCTCCCTTTGAGAGTCTCTGTCCCATCGGCACAGAGACTCTCGCGGCAGCGGCGCAACGCTTCCGACGCCTCCGACGGCCCGGGACTCTTGCACTGCTCCATGGCCGGAGCTGCAGCGAGCGACTCGCCAGCCCCGCAAACACTCGCCAGCCCCGCAAACACTCGCCAGCCCCGCAAACACTCGCTAGCCCCGGATCCCCGTCCGCATCTGTTCCCGCCGCTGCTTCTGCTTCCATCCCTCCCTCAGCCCCGGCTCCCCAACACCCGCGGACCAGGCAGTTTATCTCAGTTTTGACATTTTCGTTGATCACAGAATTTCTCACCACAGAGCGTGAGAAATTTCTGATCAGCGTGAGGGCGTGAGAGTTTCTCCAAAAGCGTGAGAGTGGGCAGCCCTGTCCAGATGTGACATTGGCGTCCTACCTGGCGAGGTAGAGATTCCCAGCCTTCATGCGGTACCTGGCCAGCAGGTAACCGGCCGCCACGGAGCCTGCTCCCACCAGGGTTAAGATGCCGCTCGCCTTCATGTTGTCCACGACCTGTGACAAGACGCTGGCCATGTTGATTTCGAGTCCCACCAACCTGCGGGCAGAAGGTCGGCGAGAGGTTGAGAGCGGTCGCGGGCGGGGTCGCGGGCAACACAAAGCGAGACACCGGCGCCCACGGGAACACCTGCAGCGGGTCTGAAGAAGAAGGATAGCATCGCGTCCAAAACCCACAACACCCCCCCCCCCCCCCCCCTGAATCTGATGAAGTTACTCCGCCACTTTGCGTCTATCGACAAATCCCACTTCGCTCCAAATATGAACGTCTTTGAAGCTGCCTCCAGCATTGTCCAATCTAACCCCAGCCCACAGCATCACTATGGGAGGACTATACCTGTCGGTGGAGAGCTGCAGGTCAGGCAGCATCTGTGGAGGGAATAGGCAGACGCCCCCCCCCCCCCCCCCACATTCCCATTCCTCCCCCCACACTCTATCAGTCTATAGAAGGGGACCAGGCTCAAAAACATTGTCCTTGCCCTCCACAGATGCTGCCCGACCCGCAGAGTTCCTCCAGCGCTTGTATTTTTGTTCTGGCTATCTCTTGTGCACAAGGCAGATGCCTTACCTGGTCCAGAGATGATACGCTTCTTGCAACGAGGGGAAGAGTTGCATCGGGATGGCGTCGTGCATTACATAGGCAAATCGCCCCACCGGGGGGGGGGGGGGGGGGGGGGGGGGTTGGTTGCTTTGAACAACCCTGGGCTCAATCCCCGCCCAACTCAACTGAACAACCGCTGAAAGAATGCGCTTCAGGGGGACACGAGAGAGCAAAGAGAGAAACAGAATCGAGGTCCACCACGTTGGAATGAGCTTCACCGCCGGTCTTCTACCGCTCCATAACAAAGTGCCAACGTTGTCTGAAGAAGGGGTTTCGACCCAAAATGTCACCCATTCCTTCTATCCCGAAATGCTGCCCGATCCACTGATTAACTCCTGCACTTTGCCTCTGTCCACAACTCCGACTTCGCTTCAGAGATGAACATTTTTTAAAGCTGCCTCCAACATCGTTCTATCAAGTCACAGCCAACAGATAGCTCCATGACAAGAACTGTCGGCCAGGCAGCATCTATGGAGGGAAAAGGCAGACGGCGTTCCCCCTATTCCCATTCCCCCCCCTTCCACTCCATCACCCCCCCACTCCATCACCCCCCCATTCCATCACCCCCCCCACTCCATCACCCCCCACTCCATCACCCCCACTCCATCACCCCCCCTCCATCACCCCCCCTCCATCACCCCCACTCCATCATCCCCCCCCCACTCTATCACCCCCCTCCATCACCCCCCCACTGCATCACCCCCCTCCATCACCCCCCCCCCACTTCATCACCCCCCCTCCATCACCCCCCTTCCATCACTCCCCCCCTCCATCACCCCCCCACTCCATCAACCCCCCCCTCCATCAACCCCCCACTCCATCACCCCCCCTCCATCACCCCCCCTCCATCACCCCCCCCCCACTCCATCACCCCCCCACTCCATCACCCCCCCCTCCATCACCCCCCCACTCCATCACCCCCCCCTCCATCACCCCCCCACTCCATCACCCCCCCACTCCATCACCCCCCCTCCATCACCCCCCCACTCCATCACCCCCCCTCCATCACCCCCCCCCTCCATCAACCCCCCCTCCATCACTCACCCCCCCCCTCCATCACCGCACTCCATCACCCCCCCCTCCATCACCCCCCCCTCCATCACCCCCCCCTCCATCACCCCCCCCCTCCATCACCGCACTCCATCACCCCCCCTCCATCACCCCCCCTCCATCACCCCCCACTCCATCACCCCCACTCCATCACCCCCCCCTCCATCACCCCCCCACTCCATCACCCCCCTCCATCACCCCCCCCCACTCCATCACCCCCCCCTCCATCATCCCCCCCAACTCCATCAACCCCCCCTCCATCACCCCCCCTCCATCACCCCCCCCACTCTATCACCCCCCCACTCCATCACCCCGTACTCCATCACCCCCCCACTCCATCACCCCCTCCATCACCCCCCCCCACTCCATCACCCCCCTCCATCACCCCCCCACTCCATCACCCCCCTCCATCACCCCCCCTCCATCACCCCTTGTATCTCTCTCTATCCCATCTCTGTGTTGCCTGCAGCCATTGTCTGCTTCGGTGAGGGAAGCAGGTCGGTGATTGGTCACAACGCCCCTCGGAGAATGTGTCTGATTGGCTGCCGAGTGACCAGCGCATTATGTGATTGGACACAATGCTCTTGGAGACAGTGGCTGATTGGACGGGAGGAGTCCAATTTGTTGATTGGACGGGATTTCTAAGGGAAGCTGGTTGGTGATTGGATGCAACCCCCTTAGAGACAGCAGTTGATTGGCCGCCAAATATCGGGCACAAACAATTGACAAATAGGAAAACAATAAAAATTGGAATTCCAATTTAAATCGGAAGAATGTCATGCCTGATCTGCAGCAAAGATACTTGGATCCGCTCTAGTATATTTGATCTACAGTTCCTTTCTATTGAAGAAGAACCCTGGCCCGAAACAACTCCTAATCCATTCCCTCCACAGATGCCGCCTAGCCCGCTGAGTTTCTCCAGCACTGTGTGTTTTTTATTTAACCCTGATATTGAAGATAGCCATAAAGCTGGAGTAACTCAGCAGGACAGGCAGCAACTCTGGAGAGAAGTGCTTTTTTCAGACTGAACTGAACTTTCATCGGTGAGAGTACTTGTGATTGTCTGAAAAGGGTCTCGACCCGAAACGCCACCCACTCCCCAGAGCCACCGCATGTCCTGCTGAGCCACCCCAGCTCCTGTGTCCACCTTCAACTCCAGAGCCAAACAAAAAAAACACAAGGTCCTGGAGGAACTCAGCAGGCCAGGTAGCACCTGCAAAGGAAACGGACCAGGAGCCGATACGGGATAGGGCTCCCCCCCACAACATGAAGGAACCGCAAACGCAGCCATCCCCGCAAAACGCCAAATGATTTTGGGAATGCCGAGGCAAGAGGGTGAGTGAGAGAGCAAGAGAGAGACGAGGTGGGGAGCGGAAAAGAGAGCACGCAAGAGAGAGGGGGAGGGGGGGGAGAGAGAGCGAAAGACAGAGACACAGCGAGAGAGGGAGAGAGAATGAGGCATGGAGGGAGAGAGAGAGGGGAGAGAGTGGAGAGATGAGAGAGAGAGAGGGAGAGAGAGAGAGAGAGAGAGAGAGAGAGAGAGAGAGAGAGAGAGAGAGAGAGAGAGAGAGAGAGAGAGAGAGAATAATAAAATAACGTGGGTGAATGACTTTACCTGCACACCAGAAGAAGTTCATGTGGACCAATGTATTGATGACACATTGTGTAGATGGTTTTGCATGCAACCAATAACATAGTTACCTCAGTACCATTAACCCCGCCTAGTTAACATCAATCATAACGCCTTCCCCTTCCTGGATACGGTTCACTAGAAGAATGTAGCCAGTATTTGAGGATGTATGTAATACCTTGTGCTATCATTAAAATGTGTTGAACACTTTTAGAGTTTGTAAATTGCTTATTTACATGGTGTCGGAGCTGGAAGATACTTGCGCCTACCTGTCCATCGGGTTTTATTTCTTTTATTTGATTTGTGCCTTTTGTGCTTTATCTCTCTGACCATGGCATCCTCGTGCAGAAAGCCCGCGCAGCTTGTCTTTGATGCTGATATTTCTGAGCGCTGGGCTACGTTTGAAATTGATTTCACCCACTTTGTCAACGTCGCTCACCGCAATGATCCTGACTCCCTCAAAGCCTCCCTCCTACTCAACCTTGTCGGACCTGATGCCATGAAGAGAGCCAGAACTTTCGTCTGTGCTCCAGCGGTCCTGGACGACAACAACGTGGTGGTTACCCCTGCAGAATCTGCCAGTGACCCTGCTTGCCTGCTACGTAAGTTCAGGGAGATTTGTGACCTGCCCTCGAACCGCATTCTAGAGAGGGCACGGTTCTTTACAAGGAGACAGCTGCCGGAGGAACCTGTTGAATGTTTTATTGCCGATTTGCGTTATCTCGCCCAGCGGTGCCGTTTCGGTGACATGACAGACCAGCTCACTAGAGACATTTTAGTAACTGGCATGCGTGACCAGAAGCTGCGATGTGAGCTTCTTAGGGATCCGGATCTAACGTTAGAAAAAGCCATGCATGCCTGCAGATTGTCTGAGGTCGTTGTATTGCCAGATGATCACCGGGACTTGGGAGATAAGTCTGTTCACCAGGCTGGATTTAGTAGAGCCCTGCCTCAGAGGGGAAACAATGCTTTTCTGCCGCGTGCCAACCCTGGTCCTGCTGATGTGCCCCCAAAAAGGTGCCCTAACTGTAACTACATGCACCACAGACGGTCGACGTGCCCTGCCTATGGCAAGGCTTGTAATTTTTGTAACAGACTGAATCATTTCGCTTCTGCCTGCCGCTCATTCCGTTCTCGTGGGAGACAGGTACAGATTTCCAGACCCAGTCTAAACATGCTTAAACAATCTGATAGCTGTTCCAACCCACAGCCCGATGTTGCTGAATTCTATGATGCAGATCCAATTAATTCTCCCGAGGATTCGAATGTGTTTACCCTCCTCCAGGCACCTGGCCAACGTCTTGATCCCTCCGTGTCTGTGACTGTCAACAATGTAACCTTCCTTGCGAAGTTAGATACTGGGGCAAAGGTCAATGTTTTGTCAATAAATCTTTTCAACAAGATAAGGACTAATGAGGCCTTGGTCGCTGACAATGCTACACTGCATGCCTATGGTGGAGAAATTCTCAGGCCTGTGGGGAGGGCCACTTTAACTTGCAGGCTACAGAAGGCCACGAGAAACTTGATTTTTTATGTTTTGAACTCTGACTGTGTTACCCTGCTGGGAAACCGTGCGTGCCAAGATCTTGGCCTGGTGTCCTTCGACCACACGGTCCACAAAGTGCAACTGTCATTTAACCCGATTGCAGAATACCAGGACCTGTTCAACGATGACCTGGGAAAGTTACCACTGACATACCATATTTCCATTGACCCAAATGTACAACCCGTGGTCCGCGCACCTCACAGGGTGTCCCACGCCATGAAAGACAGGGTCGAGGCGATGCTTAACAACATGGTCGACAAGGGGGTGCTAGAAGCGGTCAGCGAGCCCACCGATTGGGTCTCCACCATGGTTGCCACGATAAAGAAAGACAAGAATGAAATACGTGTGTGTATCAACCCCAAGGACTTAAACCTTGCCATCAGGCGACCACACTACCCCATGCGGTCCGTTGAGGACGTGGCAGCTCAGGTCGGGCAAGCCACCGTCTTTTCGGTCCTAGACGCTAAGAACTCGTTCTGGCAGATCCCGTTGGACAAAGCATCTTCCGACCTGACAACCTTCGCCACACCATTCGGCAGATTCAAATTCCTGCGAATGCCATTCGGCATCAATTCCGCTAGTGAGGTGTTCCAGCGAACGATGGAGCAGATATTCTCGGGCCTGCCATGTGCCATCATCGTGGATGACATCTTAGTCTATGGGAAGGACATTGCCGAACATGACCAGAACCTCCGCCGCGTCCTGGATCGGGCGCGAAAGGCCAACCTGAAGCTGAACCCAAAGAAGTGCCGGTTTCGTGTCTCAGAAGTCACGTATGTTGGACACGTTTTCACCTCTAACGGACTAAAACCCGACCCTTTGAAGGCAGCGGCCATCTCTGAGATGGCAGCCCCCACCGACGTGCCAGGTCTACAACGTTTCTTGGGCATGGTGAACTACCTTGGGAAGTTTGTACCAAATCTCAGTGAGCTGAGTGCTCCCCTGCGGCAGCTGACAAAAAAGGATATCGCCTGGGTCTGGCTCCCACAGCACCAGCAGGCGTTTGACTGTCTCAAGTCGAAACTGATTAACACTCCGACGTTGCGATTTTTTGATGCGAGTCGCCCCATCACCGTCACATGTGACGCTTCTAAGTTCGGCCTGGGCGCGGCATGCCTCCAATCTGTCGATGGATCGTTACATCCTGTCTCCTATGCCTCCCGCACCATGACGGACACCGAGCAGCGGTACGCTCAGATCGAGAAGGAGCTACTTGCGGTGGTGTTTGCCTGCTCCAAGTTCAGAGACTTCCTGTTTGGCAGCAGATTTACAGTCGAAACCGACCACCAGCCACTGGTGACAATCCTGAACAAGCCGATTCATGCTGCCCCTGCCAGGCTGCAGCGTATGATGCTGCAGCTCCAGCGCTTTGATTTCGACATCGTCTACAAGAAAGGCACCGAGATGCACATCGCGGACACGTTATCGCGCGCCCCGCGGGCCTCCTGTGCTCGCCACCCCTACGAAACGGAGGACTTGCTCGTACTGGGCGTCAATTTTATTCCCACCAAGCAGCTGCAGCTTTTGGCCGAGCACACCGCTGCCGATCCAGTTTTGCAACGGCTTGCGTCTGTGATTAAATCAGGGTGGCCAACAAAGCGCTCCGCTGCACCGCCTGAAACACAGCCCTTCTTCCTGGTCCGTGACGAACTGGTGCTCCAGAATGGCGTTATCGTTAAGGGACATAAAGTGGTGGTCCCGTCCTCCCTGTTCGATTCTTACTACTGCGCAGCCCACAGCGGACACCCCGGGGTCGATGCAACACTCGCCCACGCTCAGTGCCAATTCTACTGGCCTGGAATGGCCAAATATATTCAAGACCGTGTTTCTGCCTGCTCCACGTGCAACAGTCTTGCTCCACATCAGCAGCGACAGCCCCTGCTGCAACAGCCTGGTCGTCGCTGGCTGCCGACATCTTCGAGTGGCGTGGTAACCACTACCTTGTCCTGGTCGACTCGTACTCAAACTGGTTCGAGGTGGATTTGCTGACATCCCTCACGTCGGAGATGGTGATCCGGAAGCTGCGGAAACACTTCTCCACGTTTGGGTCCCCTGTCAGGCTGCAGACTGACAATGGCAGGCAGTTTACCAGCCGTGAGTTCAAAAGTTTTGCTGACAAATGGAATTTTGTGCATTTCACCAGCAGCCCGGAGTACCCACAGAGCAACGGCCTTGCTGAACGGGCCGTCCGCAGCGCCAAGCTTCTGATGGAACAAGCGAGACTGTCTAACTCTGATTTGTATTTGGATCTCCTGAACCTCAGGAATGTTTCCAGAGATCCGGCCATGGGGTCCCCTGCTCAGCGTCTGATGTCCAGAACAACCAGATTTACCATCCCGATTGCCCAGCGCCAGCTGAAACCTCGGGTGCTGGAGCCTGCCTCTGTGCAGAGGCGCATTCAAGAGAAACATGACAGCCAGCGGCGTTCCCACGATCGGTCGTGCAGACCACTCGATCCTCTGTTGCCTGGACAGGTTGTTCGATTGCAAACCGCCAGTGGTCACTCCCGTCTGGCTACTGTGGTTGGGGTGGCCGACTCACCTCGTTCGTATCTGGTCGACTATGAGGGAACCATCTACCGTAGAAGCCGACAACACCTGCTTGCGGTTAATGAGCCGAAGCCGCAGGCCCCGGGCCCCTATGCCCCGCCGCTCTCATACCAGCAGCCGGCTCCTGTCCCAGCCAGCGTTCCCTGCCTGCCTCGGTCCCCATGTCGAGCGCCCGGTTCCCCTCTGCGCGGGTCACCTGTTGCCGGTCGCGGTTCTCCCTCCGCTGTTCCTCCAACCCCACCGCCCTTCCCTGGTTCCCCTGCTGTCTCGGGTCCCCCTGTTTTTTCTGCTCCTCCGGGGGAAGGGGGAGGCATCCGTACGCGCTCGGGCCGGATCAGCAAGCCACCTGTTCGTTATGGCGATTCTGTTTGATTCTGTTTAATTCTGTTTAATTCTGTTGTAGTGACAACGGTCTGTTTCTCTTAAATTTTCTAAGGGGAAGGATGTAGATGGTTTTGCATGCAACCAATAACATAGTTACCTCAGTACCATTAACCCCGCCTAGTTAACATCAATCATAACGCCTTCCCCTTCCTGGATACGGTTCACTAGAAGAATGTAGCCAGTATTTGAGGATGTATGTAATACCTTGTGCTATCATTAAAATGTGTTGAACACTTTTAGAGTTTGTAAATTGCTTATTTACACATTGTATAACAATGTGTTAACTACTGGCTGTTAACAAGTGCTAACAGTGGTAGTTAACAAATCATTTTTGTCTCATGGCTGGTGCAGCGAGACTCGTTGTAACGATTATCCATGGTGGTTTTTAAAAAAAAACACAATTTTTAACAACTCTGACTCCCGTCTAGTACAGAAATTGGACATAAACTGGAAACTGAAAAGTAGGGGAATACCGTCCCCCTGTGAACCCCCCCATTTCCATCACGGCTCGCATCCGACAAGCGGTACAGGCGTGAAAACACACACCTCCAGATTCAGGGACAGTTTCTCCCCAGCTGTTATCAGGCAACTGAACCATCTTATCAACAACTGGAGAATGGTCCTGAGCTACTATCTACTTCATTGGTGACCCTTGGACTATCTTTGATTGGAATTTACTGGCTTTATCTTGCACTAAACGTTATTCCCTCATCGTGTATCTGTGCACTGGGCATGGCTTGATTATAATAGTTAGATTAAATGAGAACCTACCAGTTTGAAGTTTGATCTTTATTTTATGAGGGGTTACGATGAGCGATTACGTGAAGATGGCCGTCAGTCCGCATGCGCGTCAATCTTCAAAGCAGCGGTGTGAAATCACAGATAAAAGAAGTTGACCTGAAGATAGTAAGATTTGGAGAACTAGAACTACCAGATGACCTTTATAATATGAGGGTTGGGAGCGGTGGGCACGTAATCGCTCATCATGACTCCTCATAAAATAAAGATCAAACTTCAAACTGGTAAGTTCTCATTTAATCTTACTATTTTAATTCGGAGTCACGTGAGTGACTACGTGAAGATTTCAAAGCTCTGTGATTTCACGCCGGAAACGAGTCCAAGCGTCACACAGTGAATGGATTGACCATGGATGAGTGAAAAAGATTAGTGCATTCAGACATAACATAGTTAAGTAACAATATTGATGCTTTAATCATGAAAAGAAAATAATAGTAACCCCTCCCATCCTGGGGAGAAACTATAGAACAGAATCTAAAATGGTACGAGCAAACACCCCCGGTCCGGCAATTGATTTGTTGTAAAACCTGTGGAACATCTGTTCATTGGCCCATCCTGCAGCCGCTAGGATGTTGTTGAGAGGGACGTCCATTGCCCTCGCTGCTGACGTTGATGCAGCCCTGGTAGAGTGAGATTTAAAAGTGTCAATGTTCACTCCTGCACTCGCCAGAACCTCTTTTAACCAGCTGGAAATGGTTTATACTGATACCTTGTGGAGAGGTTTCTTATAACTGATCAGAACAGATAACTCAGAGCCTCTGAGGCTCTTGGTGACCTTTATGTGTTGGTGAATATGTGATACTGCACAAAACCGTGGATCCTCGGGGTATGCCAGGAACTCTAGCTTGAGCCCTGGCATCCCCGGTCTGCTCTGTTTGATCAAATCATATATGATGAAGGTTATATTATTTACATTAGTGGTCATGTTGTCCAGTTGTAGCTTGTGCAATGTCTGGACCCGTTGCGCTGTGACCAGCGCCATTAGCATGACCACCTTGAGGGTGAGTTTTGATAAAGGCAGGGAGGAAGCTGGTTCCCACTGGCGAAGCAGTGTAAGCATCACGCTCACATCCCAGATTTCCGTGTACCAGGGCCTGGGTGGTATGGAATAAAAAATGTCCTACACTAACCTAGTTATCAAGGGGTGAGTCCCTCCTGATTAGTGCCCCGATCCCAGCACTAAATAGGAGGATGATGCGCTTCTGGCACTATTGATGGCACTGTAGCTTAATTTTTGGTCATAGAATAGGGTAGATAGAAACTCCAGGACATCCGTGATGTGTGCTGTATCATGCGTGATGTTTAAGATAGAACAGAACATCTCCCACTTCTTGATGTGAGAGACATACTGTTTTTGTGTGCTGTCCCTCCAGGCTGCCGTTATCACATCCACTGTTCGTTCTGACAGTCCGAGCCCCAGGTATGGTCTCCTCAGAATCTGCAAACCAATAAATTGATTCGGTCATGTAGTGGATGGTTACTCCCCATTACTGGGGGAACCAGCAGTTCCCTGCTTTTGGGGACAGCCATAAAAGGCTGTGTTATCATTCCCAGGACTTGTGGGAACCAAGACTGTGTTGGCCAGTCAGGCACTACCAAAATGCCTGTGGCGTTGTCTTGCTTGATTTTTGCTAAGCATCGGCTGATGAGGAAAAATGGGGGAAAAGCTTACAAAAACAGGGCGACAATGTCGTTAAACACTTCATAATTCAACATCCATTCTGTGTTGTCATTGAATTTCTGCGACCTTGTGTCCGCCACCATGTTGTATCTACCTGGTAGGTAGATGGCTGAGACCCAAATGTTCCTCACAATACACCAGTGTCAGATAAGGTTCGCCAATTTATCACAAGATACAGACTTAATACCACCCATATGATTGACATATGCCACCGCTGTTGTGCTGCCAATCTGAAGTTGAACATGGACATGTTGCATATTGCTACAATAAGCCTTGAGCCCCTAGAGTGCTCCCAACAACTCTAAGTAGTGAATATCATGTTGCTGAAGAATTAATGACTCCTGCACAATCCATCTACCACTGCGGCTAGAGATGGTATCTTTAACTCCCCATCCTAGGGCGCTTGCATCGGTTTGTAAGATAACTGATGGTGTATCAAGTAAAATTGTTCTCGGGCTATGATGAGTATTCATTACCCACCATTGTAATTCAGCAATGGCCTCTGCTGGCAATCACATAGGTCTACCGAATTGGCCTGCATGGGATTTGAGTGCCTGCTTCTTGGCACGTTGTAAATTTTGATAGTGCAAAGGCCCGAAACACACAGCTGGAAAGGCAGCCATAAGTTTGTCAATTACACTTGCTACTTGTCTAATTGAAGGCTGCTGTTTAACAATTAGATTGTTACAGGCTTCTATTAACTCTAATTGCTTGCCCAGAGGCAGAGTCACAGACATGTGAATTGAGTTAATCGTAAACCCCAGGTAATCAATTACCCTGGTAGGTGTCAATTTGGACTTAACTGGATGGACGAGAAACCCCAATCTCTCAAACATGAGTTTGGTGACTGAAACAGATGATTCAGCTAATTCCTTGGTGTCCCCGATGATTAGAATGTCATCCAAATATGCCATGACTATGTGATTCTAAGCTTGTAGTAGCCCCAGAACTGGTTTTAGTAGTTTAGTAAATAGTCTGGGAGCTGAAGTCAGCCCATTAGGCAATGCTTTGAACTGCCACAATTGTCCCATCCAGTTAAATTTCAAATCTCTCATGTGTTCCCTGTGAATGGGTACCGAGTAGTATGCATCTTTAAGATCAATGCATGCCATAAAACCACCTTTAGAAACCAGTTGGATGGCAGTGCCAAAGTTATCCATTTTGAAATGTTTATACTGCACAAAGGTATTGAGTTCAGTTAAGTCTAGGATGATACAACATCCTCCATCCCTTTTCCGCTTGGTGAATATGTTGGATACAAATTGGTGAGGTTCCTGAGGTGGCCTCTCAATTACCTCTTTTTTGTATAAAATTTGGAGATCAGCTTGTACATCCAAACTTTCCTGTTACATATGTGCGGTTTGGTGAATGTTGTGTGGGTGGTAGTGAGTCAAGAAGCAACTCAATTTTGAAGCCTTGTGTACAATGCTGTGCCTATTATTGGTACCGGAGCGGCGGGCAACATCAAAATGATTAAGACTAAGCTGGTGAGTGTTTTTGTCTCCAAGTTTTCACCGGATCTAGACGTCAGAACTTTATCTGTCTATCTTAATGAAAAACTTGGCCGTGAGGTTACCTGTCAAAAGATTGACAGTGTACACAGTCGATACAGTTCATTTAAAGTATCTGCGGAATGCAACGAGGTTGGCGAAATGTACAATCCTGAGCTCTGGCCACAAGGGGCATTTGTACGGTGCTATTACGAGCCGCGCAGGGTTGGAGTCATCGGATCAAGCACCGCGCCTGCCACGGGGGGAATGAGTGTGCCTGCTGGTGCTAGGGGCACTCACTAGCCTTATGAAATGAGCATTAGAGTACTATCGTACAATTGTCGTGGCCTGCGTTTGGGCCAGAGCGCAGGGGATAAAGCTCGCCGCTCAGTTGTTGACAACGTCCTGGAGAACTGTGACATACTTTGTATGCAAGAGACATTCCTAGCGAAGCAAGACTTGGACAAACTCAATTCTCTCAATGACAACTTTCATGGGGCTGGGGAGTCTACAACTGACCTTGGCATGGGAATAGTCAGAGGTCGGATACCAGGTGGTGTGGCTATTCTATGGAACAAGAAGCTTGACTCATCAGTAAATGTGATTCGGCTTGATGTTGACTGGTGCATTGCCATACACTTTACTCACAACAATAAGGAATTTGTTATCCTGAATGTATATACACCCTATGAATGCCATCAGAATGAGGATGAATATTTAAATAGACTTGCTTTCATCTATTCTCTCGTTCAAAACAATAATTATTGTAGTGTATATGTCATTGGGGATATGAATGCAGATATCTCAGATAGGAACTCATTGTTTGCCAATCATATGGCTCAGTTCTGTCAAGATAATAATTTAATATTGTCAAGCAAAGTGCTTTTACCTACAGATAGCTATACTTATATTAGTGAGGCCTGGCACACCACATCATGGCTGGACCACTGTATTAGTACAGCTGATGCACATGCCTCATTGGGGTGCATGAGCATTCTGTACGGGGCAGCAATGACTGATCATATACCTGTTGCTATGACAATAAATGTTGAACACATACCTGTGGTATCCAGAGATTGAAATTAGCTTTAACGACAGAAAAACTGGACTGGTTAACGCTTACAAAGGAAGACATCAAAGCCTATTATGCCCATACAGATAAATCCTTAAGCAATATTCATCTACCTAAAGATGCAATATCATGTAGTAATGTTAATTGTAAAGATATGAAGCATAGGAGAGATATCTGCTCCATGTATAATGTTATAGTAAGCGCCTTATGTGTAGGCAGTAAGCCCAACTGCAAGCATAAAAATAAGACACATAACACCAGACCTGGCTGGAATCAGTATGTAGCTGAGTATCATACTGAAGCCCGTGAAGCCACCAAAGCATGGGCTATGGCAGGTAGACCCAGACAGGGGCCTGTGTTTGAGCACAAGAAGCTCACTAATGCAAGGTATAAGTATGCTGTTCACTTCATCTGTAAAAATGAGCAAGCTATGAGGGCTGATTCCATGGCTAAGAAGCTGCTAAGTAACAATGCTACAGATTTTTGGAAGGAAGTGAGAGCTCTTAGCAGTTGCAAAACATCTCTACCATGTACTGTAGATGGAATCTCCGGAACAGATAATAGCGCGGAGTTATGGCGACAACATTGTAGCACTTTATTCAACTGTGTCCAAGGTGACTTGTATAGGGTGAACAATATTGAGAGTAATGACTCGATGGTGATTATGTCACATGAGGTGCATCATGCCATGAACAAGCTGTCCAACAGCAAAGCAAGTGACTTGGATCATATCGCTGCTGAACATCTTAAGTATGCGAGTATGAGGATAGCTCCTCTCCTAGCTATTTGTTTTACTGGCTTTATGATTCATGGCTTGTTACCAGACTCAATGTTGTCTGTCCTGTTAGTGCCGGTTATTAAGGACAAAGCTGGTAAAGTAGGCAGTCTAAATAATTACAAGCCCATAGCTTTAGCCAGCATATTGTCAAAAGTCTTAGAAAGAGTTCTGCTGGATAGAATAAATGAGTTTATTAACTCCACAGACAACCAGTTTGGCTTTAAACGTGGCACTGACTTATTCATATATGCCCTAAAGGAGATTGTAAACAAATATAGAGGCAAAACCCTTCAATCCTTATGTGCTTTATTGATGCTTCCAAAGCCTTTGACCGTGTTAATCACAGAAAGCTGTTTGGTAAAATGAGTCAAAGAGGGGTGCCTAAATACATTGTTAGAGATCTGGCCTACTGGTATGCCCACCAGACTATGCAAATAAAATGGGGCAATAGGGTCTCAGCCCCATTTGGGGTTAGCAATGGTGTTAGACAAGGGGGAATTTTGTCCCCAGTCCTTTTTAATCTATATATTGATGATCTGTCTAAACAATTGAAAGCCTGTTACACTGGGTGCGTGATTGGTAATATTTTAGTGAACCATATTATGTATGCAGATGATCTTGTGGTCTTTAGTCCATCTAGCGCTGGTCTCCAGCAGCTCCTTACTACATGTTCCGTGTATGGTGTGGAACATGACATTAAATATAATGCTAGTAAGAATGCTCTTATGGTCTGTAGAACCAAAGAGGATAAAAGCCTAAAATATCCTGATTTTAAATTGTCTGACAACAATCTTAGTGTCTGTAATAAGATTAAAAAACTCGGGCATATTATTACAGAACAAATGACAGATGATGAGGATATTTATAGGCAACGACGCATGCTGTATATACAAGCGAATATCCTCTTGCATAAATTTGGTGCGTGTGTAGATGTGGTGAAGATGTCGCTATTTAGAGCATACTGCACACCCCTCTACACTGCGCACCTGTGGTCGAACTATTTAAAGACAAGTATGCAGAGACTAATGTGCTTATTGTGGCCTTGACAAACATAAGGGTTAGCACTACACGCTACAAATCCCAGCTGTGGAGACACTGGTATCGTTGTCTCGTTGTACGACATTGATCATCTTTTACTCTGGATTTTTAACTTAAGTATTGTGGATTTTTTAAATATATAAATTATGATGATTTTTATGTGATTTACCTTGATTTTATACATATTTATGATATTTGATATGCAATGCATTTTTAATGTAATGTTGCCCCTTGTCTGGACCTTGAGTCCGGAATAAAGTTATTATTATTATAATACAGTATAAATGGATGTGCTGTGATCCAACTCCATTCATTCAAGAAATGTTGCAATCTTCCCCCAACTTGTGTCTGAGTCATGTGTAATGTGTTCTACAAGGAACTAGATTCACCTACCTCAGATGTTACTGGCGGTACGGTGCTGGTTTTTGTCCTCGAGACTTGGGGAGTAGAGCTAATGGCGGGTGCCCTCCGCGCATCCTTGCCGTGGGCCGGCTTGGGCCTACCCCTAAAAAAGACCTTGGTGCCTCCAATTCGAGTCTCCCTCCGGTTCCGGAACCCCTTGGCAGGTATTGCCTGGTGCTGAAGGGAGCATAGGGGTGTACCCAGTATGATGAGCCCCTGGGTGTGGTTTGGACTCTGCTCATGAGGTGGATGGTCTTAGCCTCATCGTCCATCTCCCGGACCTGTTTTGGCAGGTCTTCCCCGAATAGGTAATTAGCTGGCTGGATTTTGCTGGCCTTGCACAGCACAGCAAATTTGGGGTTTAGTGCCGGCCGGATTGCGTTTTTGCGCAGGCAATTGATTTCAAAGTGTGCATTACACATCAATGCCATTGCGTCCTGCTGTGTATCAGTCAGCAGCTCCCCATCTACAGACCTAGCAAAGGCCGTGATACCTGAGGCCAGCAATTAAAAAAATTTCTGGAGCTTTATCTCTTGGGCTCTGACACCCTCTCCAATATGACCCCAGATGGAATGGTTTACGGCTGGCACATTAAGGGAGGCACAGTTGGCAGGTGTATAGTATCGGTTGGTGGCCTCCTCCATTGCCAGGTCTTTGAGTTGGTGAGAGGCCAAATAATTGAATGTGGTGGCCAGGGGCGTCTTCATCCAGGGGTGCTCCTGATGGCGATGGTATGGCAAATTTGGATGCCAATAGTGGCACTTCAGCCCTGTGTCCCCGTGAGTGCTCACCTGCTATGCCTCCAAACTCTGAGTCAGCTTGATACTGACCCGTGTACTCCCCTCTCCAGAGAGGGAGACACTTCGCAGCCCTGTGAACAGGACCAATGCTGATATTTGTCCCTCCTTTGGAGCATATCATTCTGGAGCCACCTCTTCATAAGGTGCTCCATATGGGTAAGTCGTCTGCAGTCGCTTCCCAATGAAGGAGGGATCCCTCCTGGACCGACTCATCTGAGTCTACGGGCCTCGCACACTTCTGTGTGGCCTTTTGCCCCTGCGGGACTGCCACGGTACTTTCTTCGGGCACCAAGTCTGCTGTCGCTGGCTCCACCGCCAGCGACATGGAAGGCGATACGGACAGCCGCCCGCTACCCGCACTGCCACGGTCTACAGTAGCCGGCTTCACCGCAGACCGTCTCTTCACCTTCGACATAGTATAGCAATGTTACAAAATTTTGAGATTTTAAAAATCAAGTCTGCAATTTATCCCATCAGATAAAGCATAAAAAGAAGTTTAATTTGACACCTAATTCACTTTCATATCTTCAGTATTAAAAAAGATATGACCATTTTCATACTCGGAAATTAGCATCTTGTTCCCCATTGCCTTTCAATTGACTTAACTCAAAAGCTGTGATCTAGAACAGTTAAAAGCTCATATCTTTCTTAAAAATTAAGAGAACTCAATGAAATTTTCAGTTATTATAGATTGAAGCATTCTGAAACAAATATGAAATAATCTTAATTGGATGACCTGAAATTAAAGCATATAATTAGTTAGTTATCTAATTATAGCTAATTACAAAATTCAATGAGTAGATCTAAACATCTATCCATTTCTTAAGAAAAGATAAACTTTTTTTAAATTGCCTAAGTGTCCAAATAACATTCACACAATAATCCACAATATAACATAATTTTTAAATCTCATTTTCATGAATTTATAGGCCAATTGGAAGGAATTTAGTGTTTAATGCCTGTAAATTAATGGCCATTTAAATCAACTAGCCAGTGGGTTTTAGTGGAATGCGGTGGATTGCAACGTTGTGGTTTGCTGTGAAGTCGGGAGGAAAAATACTGTTTGTTCATACATTTTTTTGGACCCCTTTCCGCAACATGAAAATATGATTAAAGCCTCCATAAAAAACAACTTTTAATATAAAAATAAACTGTGTACCTTTTTTTCTCCCCTACGCAAAATCCTTCCCGTTGTCGTCTCTCACGGCTTATAAAAGGTGATCTTTAATTACTCTAGTTAATAAATAATCTAGCGTAATTTAAAAATACCTTCATGAATGAAATGTCAGAGCGAATTTTCTTCCACAACGAAATCGCCCGACATGGATCGATTTTCCCAGTCTGTAGAAAAACGGCACTTTAAGCCCGCCCCCCTCTGAAAGGCGCCAAAGTCACGCACAAGGGGAGCAGCAGAACTGCAGCGCTGCTCAAGGTAAGTTTTGTAACATATCTACATAGTAAGGTTCAAACTTGCTGGAAACACAAGAATTATAGAACCCGCCAAAACAACCTCAGAGTAGTTTTAAAAACACTTACCTGAGGGTTTTTAAACTTACCGCTGGAAGGAGCGACGCGCCTGCGTTGGCACATGCTTCAGACGTAATGACGCACATGCAGACTGACGGCCTTCTTCACTTAATCACTCACGTGACTCCGAAGTAAAATCATGTATTGTCTTTCACTGACTGGTTAGCAGGCAACAACAGCTTTTCACTGGTACTTACACTAAACTCAAGTGTAAGTACTCGCTACTCGCTACTCACATTAAACTCAAACTCTCCCTGCAGTCCACGATTCTGCCCAGCTCATCTATGGAGTCTGGAGCTGGGGTCCTAGTGAAAGAACAATGGGTCATAGAAACGTAGAAACATAGGGACAATTTACAATGAACAGAAGCCAATGAACCTACAGACCTGCACGTCTTTGGAGTGTGGGGGGAAACCGGAGCACCCGGAGAAAAACCCACGCAGTCTCTGAGAGAACGTGTAAACTCTGTACCAACAGCAGCCGGGGTCAGGATCGAACCTCTGGCTCTGGCGCTGTCAGGCAGCAACTCTACTGCTGCGCCTTAGAAACTTGGAAATAATTACTAGGACTGTGCGTGAGTGCATTATAGAAACATAGAAACATAGAAAATAGGTGCAGGAGAAGGCCATTCGGCCCTTCGAGCCTGCACCGCCATTCAATATGATCATGGCTGATCATCCAACTCAGTATCCTGCACCTGCCTTCTCTCCATACCCCCTGATCCCTTTAGCCACAAGGGCCACATCTAACTCCCTCTTAAATATAGTCCCTCTTATGGGTCATCCATATAAAACATTCTCTTTGCACAAGCATTCCCCATGGAGATTTGTAGGAAAGAACTGCAGATGCTGGTTTAAACTGAAGATCGAAACAAACAGCTGGAGTAACTCAGTGGGTCGGACAATATCTCTGGAGAAAAGGAATTGGTGACGTTTCTCTGTCTGAAGACCCTGTCAGACAGAAGAAGGACCTCGAACCCGAAACGTCACCTATTCCTTCCCTCCAGAGATGCTGTCTGACCCGTTCAGCTATTCCAGCTGTTTGTGTCGATCTTCGGTTTAAACCAACATCTGCAGTTCTTTCCTACACATTCCGTCTGCTCCCCACTATAGACACATTGTAGGAGAATAGAGCAATAGCATGTGAAGATGGGTTACAAGGAAATATGGGACAAATAATGAGATAGAGACTGGTCGCCTGAAGAGTCTGAACATCACCTATTCCTTTTTTCCAGAGATGCTGTCTGACCTGCTGAGTTACTCCAGCTTTCTGTGTCTATCTTCAATTTAAACCGCCATCTGCAGTTCTTTCCTACACTAAAAACCTCTATAATATCAGGTTCCACCAGCGCCTTAGGCAGCACCTACCAGACACCTCCTGCTCTCTTTAAAAAACTTGCTCCTAACATCACTTAAAAGTTTTTCTCTCTTACCTTCAAGCAATTCCCTCTAGTCTTTGACATTCCCACAGAGGGGAAAAGGCTCTGACTGACTATGCCTTTCATAATTGTATAAACATCTATCAGGTCTCCCCTCAACATCCAATGATGTGTGTATTTACGTATATAATGCTATATGGACACACTGATCTGTTTTGTAGTCAATGCCTACTATGTTCTGTTGTGCTGAAGCACAGCAAGAATTCCATTGTCCTGTCAGGGACACACGACAATAAACTCTTTTGACTTTTGACTTTGATCCAGAAAAAACAATCCAACTTGATCCCGCTTCTCCTCACAGCTAATACGATCTAATTCAGGAAACATTCTGGTAAACCTCTTTGGCACCCTCTCCACAAATCTTCACATCCTTCCTGTAACGGGGCACGCAACACTCCAAATGCAGCCCAACCAAAAGTTTTATAAAGCTGCGACACTGACTTCAGTCTGACGAAGACCTCTGTAAATTGCCCCCTAGTGTGTATGGAGTGGATGCAAAAGTGGGATAGGATAGAACTAGTGTGAACGGGTGATCGATGGTCGGCGTGGAATGGCCACTGTCTATGCTCTGCCATTCAATCTATCAAACGATAACCACACTTCAAGGCAGTTAATTGGTTGTTAAGCTTGTGTAGATTTTGCGAAATAGTGACGCTGCCATAGAATGCCGTGTTCTCTCAATTCTTAGAATTCTTAGAATTCAACATGCAAGGTTAATGACATTCCTCGTTGTGACACAAATGATTGTTGATGTGGACATCCTTCTTTACCAAGGCATTTTAAATGTTCATGTAAATGCTCATACAAATTGGTCATACAAACCGGAGCACCCGGAGAAAACCCATGAGGTCACAGGGAGAAGTTACAAACTCTGTTCAGTCAGCAACCTCCGTACAAACTCCATTCAGACAGCTACCGTTGCACCACTGTGCCGCCCTAAAAAGACCTTGAAGATGACACAAAACCTATGTGTATCGGACACTTGGACAACCCATAGCAGGCACTCCAAAGCAATGGAGGTACCACCAGCAATAATTCTAAAGAATCCACCAAAACCCCTACTTTGGGTTAAGTGAGCAGGATCAGTATCCTCTCCCAGGGCTATATCCCCAGTATTCTGGCTCTGATTATGCTCTGCCAACACCGATGATGAGCCATGTTGTCTTTGGGCCAAGGTAGACAAAAGTGCTTGAGAAACTCAGCCGGTGCAGCAGCATCTATGGAGCGAAGGAAATAGGCAACTTTTCGGGCCGAAACCCTTCTTCAGTCTTTGTGCCTGATACCTGGCCTGGAATGGGCGCCGTGATCCATCATAGTAGATTGCTAGGAGGATAGAAGTGATGGTTCAAGGATATTCCCAAAATCCTGGTAAAATATGAAACTTATGACATGGGAATAATAATAATAATAATAATAATAATAATAATAAATCTTTATTGTCATTGTACAAGAACAACAAAATTAAGATTGCAATCTCCATATCAATGCTATAAAATAAATAAATAAGGTAAAGGTACAAATAGGTCCATGTACACTGAGGTTAAAAATGACAGCAGCTGTCACTGTGTTGAGATACGTCAGTTGTGCCTGTTGATTATGGGGGCAAAGACAGATTATGGGGGATGCTTAGTAGACTGATTCAGTGCAGTTATAGCTCTGGGGAAAACGCTACTTCTCAGTCGGGAGGTACGGGCGTAAAAAGGCCTTATATCGTCTGCCAGATGGAAGGAGGTCCAACAGATGGTGGCATGGATATGTGGAGATCTGAAATAACTGACAGGCGATAGACAACCATGTGCCCCCTCCTAGGTGGTTAAAATCCCGTCAGAGCTTCCTAACCAGCGTCACCCCATTGGAAACAACACCAACTGAAGCTCGCCTTCAGATGTGGAAGAACGGACTAGCCGCTGCCCCTATTTCCACCAGGATGGGCGTTCCCGCAGCAGATCGCTTACCACCAGCTGTTGATGAACACTGGCTGTACTGGAGGTGTCTCAACCGGGGGTCGGGCGGTCAAGGGTGACAATGCACAACTGGGGTTACATGGAGGTTACAACAACCTGTGACTGTGGCACACGGACCCAGACAATGCAACACCTACTGCAACGCTCATTGATGGATAATCCATGTACTACTGCAGACCTCGCCCTCCAATAGCACAACGATGTGCACAGCAGTGGCGAGCTACTATATTGCACAAGGACACAAAATAAGAAGGTAGTTATCCTGCTGCCTGGTCTACCCCATGGGCCTGTTAACAAGAGAGAGCTGCACTCGTCCATCACCTGATCCCGTGTCAGTATCCTCCAAAAAACCTCAGTCTTGTTTGGGAAGATGCTGGTTTACACAGAAGATAGACAGAAAACGCAGGAGTAACTCAGTCGGACAGGCAGCATCTCTGGAGAGAAGGAATGGGTGACGATTTCTGGTCCAGAACCTTCTTCAGACCGAACCTTTTTCAGACTGAAGAAGTGTCTCGACCAGAAAACATCACCCATTCCTTCTCTCCAGAGATGCTGCCTGTCCCGCTGAGTTACTCCAGCGTTTTGTGTCTATCTTCTCTTAAATTGTCGTCATGTTTGTCAGAGAGGAATCAAGGCAGCCAATGTGTTTGTAGTAAGTTACCAGAAATAGCAAATTGAACTGAATGGGTCAATGGTGCCTTTATTGTCATTTGTGCAAAGTGCTAACACACAGTGAGATTCTTTATCTTATAAACAGTTCGGTAGAGTATTGTCATACCCCCGATCACTGATCAGCAAGTGTCCAGAAATAGTACTGAGCCCACCTGCAAGAGGCACCATGATTTGGGCAGCATGCTCTGGTCCTTATGAGTGGTGCCTGTTCCAGGCAAGACCCAGGCTGCTGCAAGGCCTACAGCCATCTCCTTCCTTGGGCACCACCTCGCCCAGCCATCTTTCTTGTCCGTGGGTGTCTCTTGTAGCCAACCTGTAGCGGATGGCCTGACCCTAGTTCCCTCTTCTCTCCCAGCACCTCGCTGCTCATCCATCGCTGCTGGCTCCCTCCTCCTTGTCTCTGGTCTTCAGGGGACGAGCAGGGGCCAGAATGGTCGCCTCCCCCTTCCAGGCTGGGGTCCGCCGGGTCTTCCATTCGGCCGCGTGCTCCCCCAGAAGCCACGATCTGCTGGGTCAAAAGCAAATAATTGGGAATCCCAGTATTGAAGGAGGGATAAAAATAGCCAACAGACTAGGGATAACTGCCTTGCTCTATCTCCCCCTCAACCCCTGCCTCTGCACCCAGACTGACATTGCACTGGCTTATTCCCCCTCCCCACCCCTTCCACCAAAGTTCTTTCAACAGGCTACATAATTCACAACTGCGTACCCCTTTTGGACTTGCACCTGCTTCAATCTCTAGCCTTTGTCCAACAAGAGAGAGTCAGATAGAGCTCTCGGGGCTAGTGGAATCAAGGGATATGGGGAGGAGGCAGGCACGGGTTATTGATAGGGGACGATCAGCCATGATCACAATGAATGGCGGTGCTGGCTCAAAGGGCCGAATGGCCTCCTCCTGCACCTATTTTCTATGTTTCTATGTTTCTAACCTGCCTTTCAGGGAATCTCCTCACCTCGGGTCATCTGTTGCCGTCCGTCATTTGTCGGGCCCCTTCTCTCTTCCAGAATTTTCCCCCCCACTCCCCCTGCAAGGGGCAGCGTGGTGGCGCAGCGGTAGAGCAACTGCCTTACTGCTCCAGAGACCCGCATTCAATCCTGACTACGGGTGCTTGTCTGTACGGAGTTTGCACGTTCTCCCCGTGACCTGCATGGGATTTCTCCGAGATCTTCGGTTTCCTCCCACACTCCAAAGACGTGCAGGTTTGCAGGCTAAATGGCTTGGTATTAATTTAAAATTGTCCCTAGTGTGTGTAGGATAGTGTTAATGTGAGATAACCGCTGGTCAGTGCGGACTCAGTGGGCCGAAGGGCCTGTGTCTGTGCTGTATCTTTAAACTAAACTAAACTAAACGACATCAGTAGGAAGAAGGGTTCCAATCTTAAATGTCACCTATCCACATTCTCCAGAAATGCTACCTGACTCACTATTTTTCAAAAACTAAATCTAAGTTTGCATATGAAACAGGGATGACTACTTTTCTAAACTAATACATTTGCTTGGAGGGATTCGGATTATTCAAATAATGATAGAAATGCTTTGAAGCATTCGAAGTGTCGGAGGAACTCAGCAAGTCAGGCAGCATTTCTGAAGAACATGGGTGGGAGACATTTTAGGTTGAAACCCTTCTTCAGACTGATTGTACCGAGATTGGGCAGGGGGGGGTGAAAGCCAGAAAATAAGTTGAGGACAAAGAATAGAGATGAGAAAGAAACAAAAGGATGTCAAATGAGGAGAGAAGAGGAGTGAAAGGTACAGCTAAAGTGGGTCATAGTCATCCTGGGTGGAATGGGCCCCATCACGACCCCACTAATCCCACCTTTCCATGTTTGCACTATAATGATTTGATTTGATTTAATTTATTGTCATTGTCTTCAATGAAGAGACAACAAAATACTTTTTCCCTTACAGTCATACAAAAAAAATTAAATTAAAAAAACACAGAACACAGTAGTCCACAACACAAACATCTATTATTCAGACGGAAACAGGGTTTCGGCCCGAAACGTTGCCTATTTCCTTCGCTCCATAGATGCTGCCTCACCCACTGAGTTTCTCCAGCATTTTTGTCTACCTTCGATTTCCAGCATCTGCAGTTCCTTCTTAAACATTGAAAACTGCAAAGCAGGTTGGATGCAATAAATCTTATTATGACATAATTGTGTATTACACCCGATAGTCAGACAAACGTTTTTTAATTCATTAAGAGGGGATAGAAAGTTGAAGGTTACAAAAAAAAATTGATGACTGATGACTTAATTGAAAAGTGTAAAAATCTACATCTAACCGTTGAATCACAGAATACTGTATATGAGACGGTGGGAGCTGTGAATCATCTTAGTGCTGATTTCTCACTGAATGTTTCCCAGTGCCCACTGTTAAGGCTATGGATAGTGGCACTTTCTTCCCAATAACCCTCTCTGGCTAAACCCCTCCCTTCACCACCTCCAGTTTAAATTCCAGTTGGAATATTTTGGAGGACCAAGTAACCAAGAACCAAGCCCAGAGAACTCACCACTGCTCTATGAAACGTTCTTTGTGTGTTGTCCTGGTCTGAGCTGTAATTAGGAGGGTGACTGGACTCAATGACAAACCCACACTTTGGCGGAAAGCCAAACACACAATTCTCTCCAGCAGCATTATTCATGCAGTGGCGATAACAGTCCCTGGGAATAGTTGGTTATTGATTATGTATGTAGAAAATAGAACTGAACAGCACAGGAAAATGTCCTTCGGCTCACGATGTCTGTGCTGAACAAAAACACAACACCAACGCTTAGCTGCCCACAATTTTAACTCTCACTGGACCAAGTGGGACACGGTGGGTCCCTGTCACATGGGAGGCCTGGTCCCCCAAGGCAACCTGTCCCCCAAGGCTATATTCCAGCACTCACCCATGGCCGACAACTTCACAGAGGCTGCTCATTCTGCCTTATTCACCCTCCCTCATTTTTAAACAATGTGATCACACACAAACAAACAAACAAACACACAAATCCACATCCAAGATCATGGATAAATGGCATTATAATTTCTGATTCCACCCACCACTCCTGAGGCATCATTCAGGCACACACCAAAATATGTGTGAAGAAATTACCTGCACCCCTCCTTTAAATGTTGCCCCTCTCACTGGGGTCTATGTATTCCAACATTTAATAGTTCGATCCTCGGAAAGATGCACTGACATTCTACCCTATCTATGCCTCTCATGATTTTATTGACTTCCATTAGGTTTCATCTCGATCTCTTACATTCCTGCGAAAATATTCCACATCTGCCCAACCTCTCTTTGTGGCTAATCAAGATACAAGATACAGATCATCAGGGGCACCAGGGAGATGGACATCCCTGCCGACAGTTTTTTAAATCTTTTTGTTATTTTTAATATTTGTTAAAAGCTTGATTTAATGTACTTTTGTTTGTTTTATGTGGGGGGAGGGGGGTGGGGGGGATCGGGGGAACTTTTTTTCAGATTCTTACCTTCCCGGAGATGTGATTATTTTTCGGATCACATTCTCCGGGCGCTCTGCGGCCTACCATCGCTGGTGCTGGGAGCCGCCTCGGACTGTCGGGAGCCCCACCGCGGGGCGCGGACTTAACATCGGAACGGATCCGTTGCCTGGGATCGCTCCCACCGTGGCCTGCGGACTTACCATTAGGGCTCGCAGTCTTGGGAGAGGCTAGTCAGGAGCTCCAATGCAACAGAAGGTTCGACCAGTCCCGATGTGAGGTTTGATCGCCCAGCGCAGCGAGCTGACAACCCCCCGATGCAGGAGCTGAACGCCTCGAAGCGGAGGGCCTGTACGCCACCAGCTACAGGAGTCAAGACCATCCCCTTTTTAAAAATCTTTAAAAAATATATATATATATTTTTGTTAGTAGTAAATACAGTAATGTGGTACCTAAGTACCTGATACATACAGACATATTACAGTTCTTGTACAATTTCTTATTTTTAATTTAATAATAAAAGAACAGTGATAGAAAGGAAAACAATAGAGAGTGCCGTAAGCAATGGTGATGGTGCTAATTCATGATATAATAGACAAGAGAGTAGAAACGAATAGCGAGAGAGACAGAAAGAAGAAAGAAGAATCTAAAGAGATTTTAAGAAAAAGAAGGAAAAGAAATTAGGAGAAATATATCTATTTAATATCTTTACCCACCCGTCACCCGGCTCTGAACCATTTAATTTCTAAGGTTATGTTGCACCATATGCTTGGAAGAAGTTGATAAAAGGAGACCAAATCTTTAAGAATTGGTCTACTTTGCCTTGCAGGAGGAATCTCATTTCTTCAAGATGTAACGTTTCCGACATATTTGAAATCCACATTTTAAACGTTGGCGTGGATGCATTTTTTCCGAAATTTAAGTATACGTTTTGTTGCTGTTATTAAACCATAATTAAAGAGAGATTCTTGGAACGTAGTTAGCTTACGTCCCTCTTCCATTGATCCGAAGATAATCAGTACTGTATTGGGGTTCAATTTTATGTTAAATAGTTTTGTAAAAGTTCCAAAGATCTCATTCCAAAATGTATGAAGTTTTGTACAAGAGACAAAGGAATGTGCTATTGTGACATTTTGAGTTAGACATTTGTCACAAATGGGGGAAACATTTGGAAATATTTTATTCAGTCTAGCTTTCGAGTAATATGATCTATGTAAAATTTTAAATTGAATTAAGCTATGCCTTACATTAATCGAACATTTATGTACATATAATAGATTTTTTCCCAATCTGTCTTTCGGAATTTTTATCAATAATTCTTGTTCCCAGTCCCTTCTAATTGCCTCTGTTGTTGGTGTTTATATATTTAAAATTATATTATATAAATATGATATTAAATTGCTTGATTCTGCCTTTCTGTTCATTCCAACATCTAATAAATCTGACGTTAGAGTTTGATATCCTTGTATATGTTTTTTCAAATAAACTCGAATTTGAAGGTATTTGATATATTGATTACTTTTCAGATTGTATTTTAGTTGTAATTGTTGGAATGATAGAAGTTTTCCCATTTCATACATATCTCATATCATTTTAATTCAAGATCATCCCCTTAACGGGGGCTTGAGGCCCCTCGACCAAGGAAGAACATAAGAGAATGACGAACTTTATTAATTGTATGACTGACCTGGCCAGTGTCAGGTCAGACAAAACATACTTGGCGAATAAAATCTGATTCTGATTCTGATTTATTTGTCACATGTACCAATTGGTGCAGTGAAATGTGTGGTCGCCATACAGCCATACGAATAATAAAGAGCACAGAACACGATAGTCTTTAACGCAGACATCCCCACACAGCGAGATCAAAGTTTCCCACTGTGTGAGAAGGCTCCAAAATTCGGTCATCCTCCTCCATTGACCTCCATTGTTCACCCGTGGTCGGGGGGCTCCCGAGCCCCTCACAGTCTCCGCCAAGAGTGGCCCGATGTTCAGGCCCTCACGCCGGGATGATGAAACTCTGACGTCGGAACGGGAGAACCACCTCAACGGCTTGGACACAATGCATCGTTTTGGTAAGTCTCCACACTTCCTGTAGTGTGGCGAGCATAACTCCATGTTATGCTTCAAATACAACCTAGACAAAGATCTATAAAGCTGCAGTGTGACTTCCTGATTCTTATACTGAATGCCCCAACCAATGAAAGCAACCATGTCATGTACCTTCCTTACTAATTATCTACTTTTGTTGCCAATTTCAGGGAGTTATACACGAGAACACAAGGATCCCTCTATATGTTAATGCTGTTAAGTATCCACACTGCGCTGTAAACCACGACAGCTTCTTCACAATCAGCGACCACCGCCATCTTGGTGTCCCTGAAATCTTGCTAACAAACCCATCTATGTTTATGTCTGACTGAGAGAGAGGGAGAGAGAGAGAGAGAGAGAGAGGGGAGAGAGAGAGAGAGGGAGAAAGAGAGCAGGCACGAGAGAAAATGTGCTGCCCCCCCTAGATTCATAGAGTCATAGAGTGATCCATTGTGGAAATCGGTCCTTTGGTCCAACTTGCCCACACTGGCCAACATATTCCTCCATATCTCTCTGCTTCAGAGGGCAGTGGAGGCCGGTTCTCTGGATGCTTTCAAGAGAGAGCTAGATGGGGCTCTTAAAAATAGCGGAGTCAGAGGATATGGGGAGAAGGCAGGAATGGGGTACTGATTGGGGATGATCAGCCATGATCACATTGAATGGCGGTGCTGGCTCGAAGGGCCGAATGGCCTATTCCTGCACCTATTGTCTATTGTCATATCCCTCCAAACCTGTCTTATCCATGTCCCTGTCTAAATGCTTCTTAAATGCTGCGATAGTCCCTGCCTCAACTACCCCCCCCCCCCCCCCACCCCTCCGGCAGATGGTTCCATACATCCACCACCCTTTGTATGAAAAAGTTACTTTTCAGAGTTGTATTAAATCTTTTCCTTTCACCTTAAACCTATGTCCTCTGGTCCTCGATTCAGCTACTCAGGTCACAGTTTAAGAATAAGGGGTTAGCCAATTAGGACTGAGATGAGGAAAAAAAAATTCCACCCAGAGAGTTGTGAATCTGTGCAATTCTCTGCCACAGAAGTCACTGGAGGCCAATTCACTGGATGCTTTCAACAGAGTTAGATTTAGTTCTTGGGGCTAAAGAAATGAAGGGATATGGGGAAAAAGCAGGGATGGGGTACTGATTTTAGATGATCAGCTATGATCATATTGAATGGCGGTGCTGGCTCGAAGGACCTAATGGTCTAACTCCTGCGCCTATTTTTCTATGTTTCTGTAGCGGCACCTAGTGGTCGCCCTGGTAATGTCAAACCCTCATTAGTGAGGGTTCGACATTGTGAGCGGGGGAGAGCGTTTTCACGGGTTTTCTGTAAAACCGTTCATTCGAGCGCCACGTGGTTTGAGTGAGCATCGTTTATTTTGGCTGTCATTATCGACTCGGGTAATCACTTTATTTTTGTTTAAAAAGTAAAGGACTGTCTCGACTCGCCAAATTTCTATACTTCCTATGCATCTCTGGAGAATATGGATAGGTGATATTTGGAGTCAAAATCCTTGTGTGATGTTGGAGTGTGTGATGTAGGAGTGGGATAGTGCAGGGACATGCGGTCAGGGGAGGCAGTGGAGGCAGCGCCTCACCTGTCATACTCCCAATGAAAATAGCTGTATGTATAGCTGCCCAGTCCATCATCGGGTCTGACCTTCCTTCCATCGAGGGGATTTACCGCAGTCGCTGCCTCAAAAAGGCTGGCAGCATCATCAAGGACCCACACCATCCTGGCCACACACTCATCTCCCCGCTACCTTCGGGTAGAAGGTACAGGTGCCTGAAGACTGCAACGACCAGGTTCAGGAATATCTACTTCCCCACAGCCATCAGGCTATTAAACCTGGCTCGGACAAAACTCTGAACATTAATATCCCTCCATCTGTTATTTGCGCTTTATCAGTTTATTTATTCATGTGTGTATATATTTATATAATGGTATATGGACACACTGATCTGTTTTTGTAGTTGCTCGATCTCAAGGTTGGGTCCGCTTTATGATCTTTGGTTGAAGTTACCCAACATGACAATGGCCTCTTACCAACCAAAACCTGGTGTGCACCCATTTCTCCCACTATCCCAATGTGGTGAGGTCAATGGCTGGGGAGGCACTGGCTTCTACCCCATCCTAACTTAGTTGCGTGTGTGTTATTTGTTAACAACCCATGAACATTAACAACCCATTATCTGTTATTTGCCCTTTTTCAGTTTATTTATTAATGTGTGTACATATTTATATAATGGTATATGGACACACTGATCTGTTTTGTAGTCAATGCCTACTATGTTCTGCTGTGCTGAAGCAAAGCTATCTCCTTCTCTCCTTAGATGCTGCTGCACCCGCTGAGTTTCTCCAGCTTTTTGTGTAACCCAAGAATTTCATAAGCTCACTTGAACTTGTCCATTGCCAGGTTCGTGGTTGCAGTAATGCTCCACGCCACTGAGCGGGCGGCCGGCGCTGTTTCCCCGGCTCCCGGCAGGTGGTCCGCCCACCTCCGGCCGCAAGGAGGTTAGGTTGTCAATCATTGGGCGGGATACTTCCGGTGGCAGGTTGGGTTGGCCGGGAGGTTGTCAGGGGCGTTACTAAGCGGGGCCTAAATGGCCAGTGAAGGCGGCAACATGGAGGCTGCAGACAGTGAGGGCAACTTGACTCACACACGCACCATCTCGGCTGGGAAGTGAGTGCTCAGTATTCAAAAATACAGCTGCAGAATCAATATGTCCTGTTGATGCGAGTGAGAACAATGTTGGAATAAATCACCCCAAAATGTTAACATTATTTTTAACTGAGCTATTTTACTAAAATTTATAAACATTGACAGTTTATTTATTTATTTTAAACTGCAAATCAATCATTTGGAGTGCTGTGCATTGAAAATATCAGCTGTGCGTGTTGCTATATATAAACAGAGTTTTAACCTCAAATGCCATTCTGTAGTGTTTGTTAGCATTGAAAGTCACCATCTAAAATGGTGCATGCCAGCCTTCCCTTGTGAAGATGGGGATGTCACTGGTTTCCAGCCACTTTGTCACAGGGGTCTTGTTTTTTTGAGGAATGTTTTGGCCTCAGAGGTTTATTGTCTTCCTTTTTGCATGGTCCCACAACAAGTGAAACAGTCATGCTTCAGTTGACTTTTCAGCAGAGCTGCCAATTTCCAGTCTCAAAACATAGAAGTGTTACTCAGTCTGTAGCTGTACGTTTGTGACAGGTGGTTGCAACTTTTTTTGTGACGCTTTTTTAAGACGTGCCATTTGAAATTCTTTCACTTTGCCAAAATAATCATAAACAGGAAGTGATTATCACTGAACTTTCATATTGCATGTGAAAGCAAGACTAAAGTAACTGTTGTGCTGCTGTAAGTAATTGTTCATTGTTATGTTTTGAGGTGATGACAATAAAAGGAATTATTTGAATTTGAAAGCTGTAAAGGATTTAATTTTTAAAATCTTTGTCAGCATCTTAAAGGTGACTGTGTAGATGTAAATGGTCTGAATTAATTTGTGTGTGAATGTAAACACTTGGTTTAACCATGTAATTGAAAATATGTTTGGCACCATGGTGCACAGTCCTGCTATCACATTTATTGCTATGGTTCTGATTATATTAGCAATTTCCCCTGCAGGCAGTCTCTTGGGGTAGAGGATATCTTGCTTCCGCAACAGTTCAGTGTGTTCTGTTGTGGGTAATGAGTCCCATGTGGGATCTGCAGACACTGTTGTGGGTGAAGCTGGATGGGGCAGTTGGGGGAATTGTTGTGCACTGCTTTTACTGTTTGTCATATGTAGCCATGGAGAGACTCGATGTTTAGTGCCCACCCATTTTCTCTCCCCTCCCCCACCATTTTCAGCTGTCGTGTTCCAGGGCTTCTCATGATTCGGTGACAATGTTATGATTTTTTTTCCCCAAGCATGTTTTGACGGCTCCTTTTAAAGTGGTTCCTTGGTGCTTCTGGGAATTGTGCGCCATGATGCAACTTTGGAGTTCTTGGGAGTCAATTGTCAGCTATGTAGATTATGTGATTTGCCCTCCAGGTGTGTGTGTGTGTGTGTGTATAGAACTTCAATGTAGGTCTGGGAGACACTGGCTTGCTCCTCTTGCCAATGGATTTGGAGAGATTTTCAGGAGAAGTGTTGGTGGTAGTCCTATCGTAGGCTGATTCTCCCTGTCACATGTACAGGAAGGTGGGGCCTGCTGCTCTGAGTGGACCATGAGCTAGAGATGTTGTGTTTTTTTTCCACCACCACCTCTAAAAGCGCACAATGGTGGTTTGCACAAGTAAATTCTGCCCTTGGTGAGATCTGGTCCTGATGCATAGAAATTATATGTAGAGGCAATTGTCATGGATATTTGGGAGATAGTATTGTGTGACAGGGCAAATGGTGCAGGGTCTTTTGAATTGGATGTTATTTGCAGGGCCTGTCCATTTATATGATCGAGTAAAGAATGCCATATTGGTTTGGTTCTTAAATTTTTTTACATTGTTATTTGAGTGGAGCTGAAGGAACTTTGGTTTTGCAACAAAGGTTGAACAGTATCCTGTTTGTTCTTTAGATTAACACTCTGCCAGGAATTTTGTCGAAACAGATGGGTTTCAGTGAGGAGCTTAAAAAGAGAGAGAGACTGCAATGAACACATTCTTTGTTGGCTCCATTCTGTGTTGGAATTGGGTTTGTGGTGGATCCATTAGTAAGAATTCTAACCTTTACATGAAATAGAATACGGATTATGACAGAATTTGAGGATTGACACATTTGGGATGGCAACATTTCCCAGCTGTTATCAGGCAACTGAATCCTCCTACCACAACTAGAGAGCAGTCCTGATCTACTATCTGCCGCATGGGTGAGCCACAGACTATTTTTGCTTGGACATTAATGACTTCACCTTGCACTAAATGTTGTTCCCTTATCCATCTATACACTGTAAATGGCTCGATTGTAATCATAATTTGTCTTTCAGTTGACTGGTTAGACAGAACTGAAGAACATATGCATAGAGCACAGAAGCAGGCTTCACCGCCCAAACTCGTTCATGCTGAACAATATCTCCCATCTACGCTTGTCTTGTTTGCCTGCATTTGGTTCACACACTTCCAAACCTTTCCCATTCAAGTACCTGTCCAAGTGTCTTTAAATGTTGTTATTTTACCTTACACAACTACCTCCCCTGGCAGTTCATTCCATACCCAGCACCCTCTGAGTGGAAAAAGATGCCCCGCTGGTTTCTATTAAATCTTTCCCCTTTAACCTTAAACCTATGTCCTCTGGTTCTTGATTGCCTGTCCTGGGTAAAAGACTCTGCATTTGCCCTGTGAATCCCCCTTATGATTTTATACACCTCTATAGGATTATCCCTTGGCTTACATGTTGAAGTTGATGGTCCGTTGCTGAATCGTCTGCACTCCTTCCACCCATCACCTTTTGGGCCATTTTGAATCTCCAGCTTTCAGGTGCCTGTGGAGATTTTTTTAGTTGCCAAGAATTGACTTGTTTCCCATTCGAACTCGGGACAGAATTGGTTAAGGTTGTGTAGATTGCTCCTTTTGCTCAACTGTTGTTGTCAGGGTCTGGGAATATGTGGTGTTGATCTTAGCTTGTTTGTCCTGAGGTATCGCTAGCTGAAGGCTCCTGAGTTGTTTATTATTCCACAGGGGTCATAGAAGTGAGATTATTAACCCTACATCAAACCTGTGTGAAGCACAATAGAAATAAAGTTAATGACGACAGTATCCTATTTTAAAAATAATACTTCAGTATTTCTGGGGCTGAGATTGAAGTGAAGAGATAATTTAACTTTAATTTAAATCTTGGACATTCCATGTAACCCATTTTTTTTTTCCATGTTAACATTTCCTGTGCATCTTATAGTAAACGCGTTGTCTGTTGGATTTCCAAAATTACAACAATAACAACATTTCAAAAGTCGTTCAATATTTGTACAGAACCTTATTTGATATTCTGGTGTGAAATATCTATCTTTCTTTGAGAGAAAAACACAGTGCTGAAGGAACTGAGCAGGGCAAGCATGATCTGTGGAGGGAATGACATATGATGTTTCGGATCGGGATCATTCTTTAGATGCTGAGTCCGAAGAAGGGTGCAAACCTGAAATATTGCCTGTCTATTCGCGCCACAGATGCTGTCTGACTCACTAAGTTCCTTCATAGAAACATAGAAAATAGGTGCAGGAGGAGGCCATTTGGCCCTTCGAGCCTGCACCAGCATTCATTGTGATCATGGCTGATCGTCCCCAATCAATAGCCCATGCCTGTCTTCTCCCCATATCCCTTGACTCCACTAGCCCCTAGAGCTCTATCTAAAGGGCCTGTCCCACCAGCAGGCAACTCTACGCGATGAACGCGATCAAATTAGAAGCGGGGGCCGCGCGGAGGTCGGGTGATCCCCTGTACAGGGCCGTTCCCACCAGCATGCGCCTGCATGCGGCAAGCGCAACCAAACCGGCAGTAGGGGGCGCGCGGAGGTCGGGTGAGTGGCGCAAAGTGAGGCGAACTTGGAGCGAAGTCTAAGGTAAGTTCGCCAGAACAGAGAGGGGGGCACAGAGGCGCACACACACACACAGGGCCACAGAGCCACACACAGAGAGGGTCACGGAGGCACTTACAAATAGGTTCACGGAGGCACGTTGTCGGGGCGGTGTGTAAATGTCGAGGAGACTGTGAGCTGACAAGCCGTTGCCGCGCGGAATTTTTGGACATAGTCAGTTTTTCAGAGCCCCGCGCGGTGTCGGGACGAACTCCGCATAATGCCCCACGGCTCTGGCGATCGAAGTGGGACCGGCCCTGCGACGCCGGACGGCTCAAGCGACCACGTTAGGTCGCGCTAATCGCATAGAGTTGCATGCTGGTGGGACAGGCCCTTAACTCTCTCTTAATTCCATCCAGTGACGTGGCCTCCACTGCCCTCTGTGGCGGGGAATTCCACAAATTCACAACTCTCTGGGTGAAAAGGTGTTTTTCTCACCTCAGTCTTAAATGGCCTCCCCTTTATTCTAAGACTGTGGCCCCTAGTTCTGGACTCGCCCAACATTGGGAACATTTTTCCTGCATCTAGCTTGTCCAGTCCTTTTATAATTTTATATGTTTCTATAAGATTCTTCTAAACTTCAGTGAATACAGGCCTAGTTTTTTCAATCTTTCCTCATATGACAGTCCCGCCATCCCAGGGATCAATCTTGTGAATCTATGCTACACTGCCTCAATCACAAGCATATCCTTCCTCAAATTAGGAGACCAAAACTGTACACAATACTCCAGATGTGGTCTTACCAGAGCCCTATACAACTGCAGAAGAACCTCTTTACTCCTAAACTGAAATCTTCTTGTTATGAAGGCCAACATTCCATTAGCTTTCTTCACTGCCTGCTGTACCTGCACGCCAACTTTCAGTGACTTGTGTACAAGGACACCCAGGTCTCGCTGCACCTCCCCTTACCTAACTAACCCCATTGAGATAATAATCTGCCCCCTTGTTTTTGCCGCCAAAGTGGATAGCCTCACATTTATCTATATTATACTGCATCTGCCCACTCACTCAACCTGTCCAGGTCACCCTGCAACCTCCTAACATCCTCTTCACAGTTCACACTGCCACCCAGCTTTGTGTCATCTGCAAACTTGCTGGTGTTTGTACTTTGTACTCAGTACTTTGTGTTTTACAATCTACAATTCCATGAGTTTCTTTGGGAGAAGTTCGGTTTAGTTTGTTTAATATAGTTATGTGTACTATGGTATAGTGAAAAGCTTTTTGTTGTTTAGTGTCCAGTCAGTGAAAAGACTATTACATGATTACAATCAAACTGTCCACAATGCTCAGATACAGGATGAATGGTATAACCTTTAGTGTAAGGTAAAGTCCAATTAAAGATAGTTCAAAGGTCTCCAACGAGGTAGATGGGAGGTCAGGACCGCTCTCTAGCTGGTGACAGAATGGTTTAATTGCCTGGTAACAGAAGAAGAAAATTCACTTGCCTGATACTGATTTAATCATTGGGATGTAATATAGTTTCTTTATGTACCTCTTCCCTCGGACAGTTCAGGAGGTGGAATATGATATATTGTATATAACCTGAAGTAGAAACTTGTTCTGTTACCCAGCAGCAAAATGCAACATCTTAAGGTGTGTAAAAATAAAGGACGAGGTGGTATGAATTTAAATCGGCATTGTAAATTCTTTGTACATCCAGGCCATTTTATTAGGCAGCTCTTCCATCATCCAGTCATTATTTTTAATAGTGCAGATATCTAAATTGTTTCATAATTAGACAGCATTTGCGAGCTTGGGTACATTGTTGTAAGGATTGAGATCATGGATTATTTGATATGATTTTGGATCACAAAGCATTAAATCATTGACTGAAAGGAGACAGCATTTATTTTCATTCTAATGGGTAGCTGAAATTTCCGCTTGGTATTATTTATTATTGTATGGTTTGGGTATGCTGGTAAAGCAAATTCCTTGAAACAAGAATATAATCTCAGGAGATAAAACTACAGGCTATGCCAAGGTAGCAAACTGGTTCCGTTTATATGACGTAAACGTAAGGCACTTCAGCCCGCAGAGTTCACGCTGACTATCGATTGCCTGTTCACACCAGTTCTGTTATCACGCTTTCTCATCCACTCCCTACAACTAGGGGGAAGCTACAAGGCCAATGAACTTACAAACCTGTACGTCTTTGGAATTTGGGAAGAAACCGGAGCACATGGAGGAAATCCATGATCATAGGAAGAACATTGCAAACTCCACAGACTTAATGTTATGGGAGCTAGTTGTATGTAGGAGTGTCCTTAGTTTATTACCTGGAGATGTCCTGTATGGGGAATATTTGTCCATTAATGTCTTGAACTTTGACTGTTGTATTACTGTCTTTTACTGCAGTGGCCTCATTTAGGTGTAAATGTACTGATGGTCTTTTTAAATTCCATTTTTGTGCTCAAGTTAAAGTAAACATGAAAAGTTTTACGTTTTAGTTATCACACATTAACAGTTAAGAGTCCAGTTTATTTAACATAACTAGTTGCAGATTGATGCTCCCCCTAGTGGGTGGCACAGTGGTGCAGCAGTAGAACTGCTGTCTTACAGCGCTTGCAACGTCGGAGACCCGGGTTCTGTCTGTACAGAGGTTGTACGTTCTCCCTGTGATTGTATTGGTTTTCTCAGAGATCTTCGCTTTCTTCCCACACTCCAAAGACACGCAGGTATGTAGGTAGGGTACACAAAAAGCTGGAGAAACTCAGCGGGTGCAGCAGCATCTAAGGAACGAAGGAGATGGGCGACGTTTCGGGTCGAGACCCTTCTTCAGACTAAGTAAATTGGCTTGGTAAATGTATAAATTGTCCCTATTGAGTGTAGGATAGTGTTAATGTGCGAGGATCGCTGATCAGCGCGAACCCGGTGGGCCGAAGGTTCGGTTTCCACTGTATCACTAAGCTAATAAACTGGTGCTCCTTTGAGTACTCACACGTACAAGGTAGTATAAGCGATAAAGTAATGCTCCTCCTAGACTGTCCCATCAAACATTCTGCGGCTGGTGTAGCAGGAGCTGGTTGATGAAAGGACCTCATTACACTGTCTCAATAAAGCTCATCTATCTTGCCCCCAGAGGTGACAAGGGACAGATTAATAAATGCATAACAAGACGCTGTGCTATTCATAAAGCTTGAAGGCGTCATCACATTGGGGCACTCTGCCACCGCAGATGCATCATTTGACTTCAACACTCTAAATATGATTATATAATTGGAGATCTTTAATGAGGATGTGTTTCTAGGGCTTCATTGAAAGCAGCATTGACTAAGGCAGCCCAGTGATATAGCTGGTAGAACTGTGATGCAGCAGCTCTAATAGCCTGGGTTCAACCTATACCTTGGTGCTATCTTTGTGGAGTTTGCACATTCTCTGAGTTTTCTCTCGTTGCTCTAGTTTCCCACCCACATTGCACCACATGGGTTCATAGGCCATTTGGACACTGTAAATTGTCCCCTTTGCTTGGTGAATGGAAGAATCAGCCAATATCATCAAAGACTAACACCACCCTAGCCACAGCCTCATTTTACTCCTACCCTCGGGAAGAAGGTACAGGAGTTTGAAAACCGTGACCATCAGGTACAAGAATAGCTTCTTCCCAACAACCATCAGGCTCTTGAACACTGCATAACACTAATCTCAATTATGAACTTCTGTGAGCTGTCTTTGGTTGACCTAAAGACTTAAAATTAATAACCACAATAGTTGTTTTAAATTATATTACCTACATATGTTGTGTTTGCCGGCCTGTTATGCTCTTGCAAGTAAGAATTTCCTTCTTCTGTTGTTTGTAGATATGATAATTAAACAGTTTTGAGTGTTTGGAGGGAGTTGATGGGGTGGTAAAATAGAATTAGACGGATGCTTGGTAGTTTGACATAGTTCCAAGGGGCTCTTTTCATGGCACATTGTACAACTCTAGAGGACGTGATGTTGGTCTTGGATTATTTAGGAATGCTCGCACTGTAAAGAATGTCAGTGATAAAGTGTTATGTTAAACAGCTGCCATATTTTAGCTGGGTCATCATCTGTAGCTTATGATATTGTGTCACGTGTGTCCCAGTAAAAGCAGTCCTGGCATGGAATCTCAGGATCACTGTGAGTACTTGAAACCAAAGTGTTTGCTAGATAAGTCTAACAGTCCCTAGAATTTGAGTAAAGTTTTGCAAAACTCTCTTGTGATTTGGCTGTTAATAATAATGTCACATTCCAGTACTCGAATTGCTAACCAGTCGATTTTTCTGCTGAGCTTTTGGCAATACCTCAAGTGACTGGCTGTTTCATCCACTTGTAGGTCACACTCATTTTAAAGAGAAAGCTCATGGCAATCATTCAGCTGCTTGTTCTACTGTGGTTGTTTAATCAAGAGGAAACATAAATAAGTCCTTGAAGGGCAGTTGTACTACTTTGTGCCCGGACAGATCTTTTAACAACCAAACGTGGGCCACAGTATTTCCGTGTCCTCCCAGCAATGACATTCAAAGCAGCGTATAACTTGGTAATGAGTCTTATTGCTTTTTATTGGTATGACTGTATGGCAAATGAAATTCCTTGTATGTTGCAAAACATACTTGGCTAAAAAAATATGATTATGATTTAGAAATTGATTTATTTTCTATTATTTACAGTAGTAAAGCAGAATGAAAAATAATAGCTGGAACTATTTGCAAGGGGAGGCGGGTTAATATTTTGGAACAATTCCTTCAATAGAAAGGACACCCAAACAAGCGTGAATTGGGATATGGCAGAACCTTCAATAAAACTCAGCAGGCTAAGATGGTATTCCTCAACTTTTTTTAAAATGAAGGGTTGGGGACAAATGTGGAGGGTGCGACACTGTGTTTAAACATGGAGGTTAGCACATAATGATCTGCTGTGACTTGTATTTGAACCCTTAATCTGTTGCTGCGATGTATTTTAGGGGATGCTTAATTTAAAAAAAATATGCGTCTAAGGTAACCATTATAATTTTATATATTTGTTTGGTAAGCCTTTCATTTTTCTGCCTATGTTAGTGTGGAGTGTGTAATATATTGAAAAGCTAAAACTGCATTCTGAATTGCTCATGATATTTTGCACAAATTTCTAGATTATGTTTGGTCACAGACTTCCCTTGACAAACAACAATTTCTACAATCATAGCCCTGAAATCTGCATTTAAAATAAGCGTAGTATTGTAAATCTATAAAAGGCAGATAGGAGTTCAGTTGTGAATTGGATATTTTGACTTGTTCAGCACCTGCATGGAAATCAGAGGTCAATGTTTATGGTAAACACACAACCGAGATTTCTGATGGTGCTTATGTTTAGTATCGTCTGGAGAAAAAAAGTTAATATTGTAGAAGGTATTTTGACAATTCTATCATATTCCATCTTTGGAAAAGACTGAGGGATGGTTTAACAGTGGCCTTTAAAATTGTGAAGTTTTGGTGGGAGTTACGATCTAAAGAATGTCTGTAAGTGTGGGGAAGAACATAAGTAGAGACGATCAGTATAAGATATTCACCAAGTTATAGAAACATAGAAATTAGGTGCAGGAGTAGGCCATTCGGCCCTTCGAGCATGCACCGCCATTCAATATGATCATGGCTGATCATCCAACTCGGTATCCCGTACCTGCCTTCTCTCCATACCCTCTGATCCCCTTAGCCACAAGGGCCACATCTAACTCCCTCTTAAATATAGCCAATGAACTGGCCTCAACTACCCTCTGTGGCAGAGAGTTCCAGAGACCCACAACTCTCTGTGTGAAAAAAGTCCTTCTCATCTCGGTCCTAAAGGATTTCCCCCATATCCTTAAGCTGTGACCCCTTGTCCTGGACCTCCCCAACATTGGGAACAATCTTCCTGCATCTAGCCTGTCCAACCCCTTAAGAATTTTGTAAGTTTCTATAGGATCCCCTCTCAATCTCCTAAATTCTAGAGAGTATAAACCGAGTCTATGCAGTCTTTGTTCATAAGACAGTCCTGACATCCCAGGAATCAGTCTGGTGAACCTTCTCTGCACTCCCTCTATGGCAATAATGTCCTTCCTCAGATTTGGAGACCAGAACTGTATGCAATACTCCAGGTGTGGTCTCACCAAGACCCTATACAACTGAAGTAGAACCACCCTGCTTCTATACTCAAATCCTTTTGCTATGAAAGCTAACATACCATTCGCTTTCTTCACTGCCTGCTGCACCTGCATGCCTACTTTCAATGACTGGTGTACCATGACACCCAGGTCGCGCTGCATCTCCCCTTTTCCTAATCGGCCTTCATTTAGATAATAAATTTATCCAACAGGAAATTTGGAAGAATCTCATTTACCAAATAAGTGGTGATAATTTGAAACTTCCCCCCCATAGGAAGTGATTGGGGAATAGTATGGGTGTATTTAAGTAAAGGCTCAACAAGTATAAGGGATAGGAATAAAACACATTGGTTTAGGTAATGTGTAAGAAGGAACTGCAGGTGCTGGTTTAAACCGAAGATAGACACAAAAAGCTGGAGTAACTCAGCCCGACGGGCAGCATCTCTGGAGAGAAGGAATGGGTGACGTTTTCGGGTTGAGACCCTTCAGAGTCTGAAGAAGGGTCTCAACCCATAAACGTTACCCATTCCTTCTCTCCAGAGATGCTGCCTGTCCCGCTGAGTTACTCCAGCTTTTTATGCCTATGGTTTAGTTATTGCAAGATAAGAAAAAGCTTGAGTGGAGAACACATTTTGGCATGAACTAGATGGGTGGAAAGGCCTGCTTCTCAGCTGTACATCCAGCTTGGTTGATCCTATCCACATGAAACTTTTCTGGAAGATATTCTTGGAAATCTGGCTAATTATTTATTATCTTTTGTGCGGTGCGAGTGAACCTTGCTCGTCAAAGTAGCTCTCTGTCTTTACGACTCTTGGCACTGGGAATTGATCAGTAATTTTTTCACTGATAATTTGCAAAAATGAAATTTGTCTGATACCCACGTTTGAAAAATCTGAAACAATGGCACCCATGTTAAGTCAAATGGCTATATTTGCAATTATCTGATCAACTGTTCTAGCATAGCATGTAAGAAGCAGTTTATTATTGTTAATTGGCTCCAGGGGGTCTCTGTCCAATAACTAACTAAAAGTTAGCAAATTAAAAAAAAAAGTTAAATACATACTTGGAATGCTCAGATCTTTTTAAAAAAAAAGGAAAAAAAAAAAGTAGTTTCACAGCTAGTAGTCGAAGGGAATGGGGAGGATCTTTCCTTGGGGAAGACTCCCGACGCATAACATCGCCTATCCATGTTCTCCAAATATGCTGCCTAACGTGCTGAGTTACTCCAGCACTTTTGGTCTTCCAGTGATTTAGAGCAGAAAAAATCCCCTAAATGGGACAGGCCCCTTACTGCTGGATATTTGCAGCTGATAGTTCGCCTTATTCCTTCAAAGCATTAAACTATCAATATGAAACATTATAGTTGTGGTCTAAAAGCTCTAGTTTCACTTGCTGATGAATGGTCATGAATTCTATCTCTTGTTCTAAAGATGCTGTCTGACCTGTGCGTTTTTCTACTATTTTCTATTTATTATTTCAGTTTAACATGATGGGTTTGTTTGCATGATCGTCTGACAGTGTACTTTTTAAATTAGCATATCCTGATGTGAAGGCAAAGAGTTTGAAGTGCAAGAGAAATGCTCACAATTTTATTTATTTTTTAAAATATTTTTATTAGAAGCAAGTACATATCGTAATAAAAACATTCCATGTCTATCAGTCATACGTTGCTAATATTATCAGTTGTGTATTGACTCTGCTTCTAGTTTTTTTTAATAGATTGAGAGTAAGAAAGAAAAAAAAGGCTTGATAAAGAAGAATGGAATAATTAACTAATAGTACAGCATTGGAGATGGGTTCGTAAATTATAAAGTATAACTTTTTATCTAATCCTGAGTTCGAGCTTCAGTCAGGTTCCCGTGCTGAACCAATCTAACCCTTCAAATAGTCAATAAATGGAGACCACATTCTGACACAAGTTCTTGTTTGTCCATTAAGGCAAGCCTAGTTCTTTCTAAATGTAAGGTCTCTGACTTTTCCATAATCCACATTTTAATTGTGGGGGCAAACGCTCACAATCTGATTTGGATCTGTTTACAATTTTCACTGGTAGCTGCAGTTTCTGCATAGTTAACTGTACAGTAAACCCTCGTTATAAGGACCAATGCTGTCTGCTTTTGCCGATTGTCCGTTATACCAAGTGTGATAAATGGCATTTTGTATGGAGACCTAACAATAAATTTTATACTGAGGAAGAACTGCACTGACCCAGGTGCCTACTTTACAGGTGAAACATTGAAGCATAGCCTTACCTGCTCTAAGCTACAAAGCTCCAAGGTCTCAGTACAGCAAGGTGGTGGTAGGTGTGGTTGAGGAAGCTGTGTGGGCTAGGGGCTGGCGTCGGCCCAGTGCCGGTCGCTTTTCGGCCTGGCGGTAACAGCGGCCTTGGTAGGTCTGTCCACTATAACCAAAATCTGTTATAACGAGATCTATTAAAAAATTGATTTGCTGTATTGTGTTTTTCTTGCAACTGGGTTAGTGTGTTGAGCAAAGAAAAGGACATTTATCCCCTAAAGGTTGATGGTGCCCAACCATGTTTAAAATATGCAGTTAATAATTTGCCAAATGTTGGTGCTTGTTCTGAACAATCTGATTTTCAAGAGAATGACTAAAGAGGAGGTATGTTTGGCACATATGTCTGAAATAGAAGGAAAGGTCAAATAATGATTCTGCTCCTGATTTCAATGTCGCCTCTGGATTACATGGCACCATTTAACATAGCGAAATATCCCAAGGCTACTTCACAGGAGTATAGTTAGACCATGAGCTACATAATACGAAAGATGTCCAAAGGCTTGATCAAAGAGTGGAAATTAGAGTATCGTGCTTTGGCAGCTGAAGGCAAGGCCACCTGTTTCAGTATGATTCATACAATGCCCATAATGTTCAGGACAAAGACTCAGCATTTATTTATTTGCCTCTGTACTCCACAATTTGAGATTTGTAATAGAAAAAAAATCACCTGTGGTTAAAGTGCACATTGTCAGATTTTAATAAATGCCATTTTTATACATTTTGGTTTCACCATATAGGAATTGCAGCAGTGTTTATACCTACTCTTCCCCCCCCCCCCCCCCATTTCAGGGCACCAATGTTTGGGACACATGATTTTTGTAATTGCTCAGCTGTGTTTAAATGCCTCCTTATTGCAGGTATAAGAGAGCTCTCAGCACCTAGTCTTTCCTCCAGTCTTTCTATCCCCTTTGGAAACTCTTATTGCTGTTTATCAACGTAAGAACCAATGTTGTGCCAATGAAAGTCAAAGAAGTCATTATGAGACTGAGAAACAAGAATAAAACTGTTAGAGACATCAGCCAAACCTTAGGCTTGCCAAAATCAACTGTTTGGAACATCACTAAGAAGAAAGAGAGCACAAAGGGACTGGCAGGCCAAGGAAGACCTCCATGGTTGATGACAGAAGAATTCTTGCTATAATAAGAAAACAATCACCAAACACCCCTTCCGACAGATCCGAAACACTCTTCAGGAGTCGGGTGCGGATTTGTCAATGACCACTATCCGCAGAAGACTTCATGAACAGAAAAACAGTGGCTACACTGCAAGATGCAAACCACTGGTTAGCTGCAAAAATAGGATGGCCAGGTTACAGTTTGCCAAGTACTTAAAAGAGCAACCACAGTTCTGGAAAAAAAAGTATTGTGGACAGATGAGACAAAGATTAACTTATACCAGAGTGATGGCAAGAGCAAAGTATGGAGGAGAGAAGGAACTGCCCAACATCCAAAGCATACCACCTCATCTGTGAAACACGGTGGTGGGGGTGTTATGGCCTGGGCATGTATGGCTGATGAAAGTACTGGCTCGCTTATCTTCATTGATGATACAACTGCTGATGGTAGTAGCATAAGAATTCTGAAGTGTATAGTGTCCTATCTGCCCAAGTTCAAACAGAACTCATTGGCCGGCAGTTCATTCTACACAAAACGATGATCCCCAAACATACTGCTAAAGCAACAAAGGAGTTTTTCAAAGCTAAAAAATGGTAAATTATTGTGTGGACAAGTCAATCACCCAGTCTGAACCTAATTGAGCTTGCCTTTCATATGCTGAAGAAAAAACTGAAGGGGACTAGCCCCCAAAACAAGCATAAGCTAAAGATGGCTGCAATACAGACCTGGCAGAGCATCACCAGCGAAGACATCCAGCAACTGATGATGTCCATGAATTGCAGAGTTCAAGCAGTCATTGCATGCAAAGGATATGCAACAAAATACTAAACATGACTACTTTAATTTACAAGACATTGCTGTGTCCCAAACATTATAGTGCCCTGAAATGGGGGAACTATGTATAAAAGCTGCTGTAATGTCTACACGGTCAAACCAAAATGTATAAAAATGGCCTTTATTACAATCTGATAATGTGCACTTTAACTACATGCGATTTAAAAAATGTGGAAGTATTGAGGGAAGATTACAGCTTATTTCCCCCTCCCATTTTGTCCCTCCCAGCTGAGGGGAGAAATGGGAGTGGGAATAAGCTGTGATCCAAGACAATGACTGATGGGGGAAGCTTAGATGACAAGAATGTATGTTATTTGAATGCGAATTAACTTGATTTTTAAAAAAAACATGATTGGCATATTTCTTCAAGGGGTTTGGAATTTCTGCTGCAGATCAATTACATGGCAGTACTTTATTTTCTCCCATTTCCCCCATGCTCCCTCCTCACACCCTAGTGTACTGGAGGAATGAAGGGTATTACAGGAATTGGCTGTGATGGTGTGGTGGGCCACCAGTTGTCACATGATGTTCAATTCTCCCGATGCCGGAGCACTATCATCCGGCGAGAAGGGCCTGGAACATCGGGCCTCCGTAAAGGCGACAGCGGAGGCCAAAATAGGCCCGACTATGAGTGGACATGGACATGGAGATGGGGACTGGACTTTTGTGCCTTCCCCCATAATGGGAACCATAATGGGGGGGATGTTTTCTATGTTTAAATTTTTTTATTATTATGTTTTTTTATGGCAATACGCATTTCACTACACAAATTGGTGTATGTGACTAATAAAGAACCTTTGAATTGACTGCCTCCTGGGCTGGGAAGAAGGAGGCAAGAATTTTTTCCATAGACAAAGTAGTAATGGGACAAGCTGGAGCCTTTAAATTAAAGGTGCAATATTATCCTTGCCTAATTCGGAGCCATGGTAAATACATTGAGGGTGCAGTTAGTCACGCTCTTCTAGTCTCAGTGCTGAATCATCAGAATGGGCAGAAGCAATGTTGCTTACTCTGGGAATCTGCTGGTTTATTGCTTGTGTTTGTAATTAGCATGATTTGTGACTGCTGATGCAGTGATGTTACAGCCACAAATGTCTTACCAGTGAGCATTGTGATTCAACTGCAAAGCACGTTTTCAGTAGTGCATTTTAAGTTTCTGGTGTCTGCAAAGTTGTGTCAGAACACCATATTCCTGTGAAACCTTAAATGTGTTTTGGAGGAAAAGTTTTAGAATTTGAAGTGGGTTTGTGTTTCACAGAAAATCCTGAAGAACTTTGGTTTATGTTGGGTGCTATAAAAGTGCAAAATAATGTTGAGTGTTGCTTGCGCAAAATCTCTACTGACACTCAATTGTAGTATTGAGGGATCTAAGGTGGGGATTAGTTTGCGATCCCAAATGTATAATAAAGAGTCTCTGGAAGTATTTGAGAGTCATCCTTAATCCTGGTAAATGCTCCAGTCTTTCATTCTGAGGAAGGTTCCCAAACTTGACACTAACTGGTTCCTCTTTCTGTAGATGCCATGTGAATGGCTGAGTTAGTCATAGAGCAATACAGCATGGAAATATGCCCAATGGTCTAACATCCATGCTGACCAAGTTGCCTAACTAAAATAGTTTTCTTTGCTCCTGGCCCACATTCCCCTCCACATTTTCTCTCCAATGCTCTTTTAAATGTAATTGTTTCTGCCTCTTCCTCTGAAAATTCATTCTATGTAGCCTCTGTGTGGAAAAGCTACACCTTGGGTCCCTTTTAAATCTTCTCCTCCTCATCTTAACTCTATGACCTACTTTTAGGTCATAATTTCCCTTGCTCTAGGGGGAAAGGACTGTGACCATTTGCCTTATCCATGCCTCTAATCGTTTTGTATGTGTTTGCAAGGTTATCCCTCATCCTTCTATGTTTCTATGCTTGTAAGATCATCCTTCCATACTCCAGTATAAAAAGCTTTGGCATTTCCAGGTTCGCCTTATAACTCAACACTCCAGTCCTGATAATATTCTTGCAACTTATTTTACTACACCCTTTTCTAATTTAACAACATACTATATCTGTACCCAGTACTTCAAGTGTGGTCTTAGCAATTTCTTGTACAGCTGTCATAAGATGTCCCGACTCCTATACTAGGTGCTCTGACAGCTGGCGGCAAGTGTGTTTAAACACCTTTTTCACCACTCTGTCCACCTATTGCCACTTTCAAGAACTGTGTACCTGTACATTTCTCTGTTCTACATAATTACCCAGATCCCTACCATTGACCAGGGCATGACTTGCACAGCAAACATTACCAAAATGCAACACCCTACCCTTATCTCAATTAAACTCCATCTGCCATTCAATAGCCCATTGGCCCAGTTGATCAATATTTTCTGTTGTAATTTTAGACAACCTTCTTTGCTATTCATGATACCAGCATTTATAGTATAATCTGCAAGCTTACTAAACATGCTACCTGCATTCTTATCTTAGTTATTAATATAAATAATGGATAATGGGCAGTAGACATGTGACTGGCCTCCCTTGCAAAAACAACTTTCTATCAATACCCTCGATTTCATGCCTTCAAGCCAATTTTGTATCCAGTTAGATAGCTCGCCCTGGATCTCCTGTGATCTAACCTTCCAGACCTGCCTGCCATCTTATTAAGGCTTTGCTGAACCCTTGTAGATGATGTCTTCCGCGCAGCACTCATCACTCGACCAGCATTACTATTATTCTGTCATCCTTTGTACATGGTACCCCTTCAGGTGGCATAGTGAGACAGCGGTACAGTTGCTGCCTTACAGCGCCAGAGACCCCTGGATTTGATCCTGACTACAGGTGCTGTCTGTACGGATTTTCTACGATCTCCCTGTGACTGCATGGGTTTTCTCCGGGTACTCTGATTTCCTCCCACAGAAGAAAGATGCAGAGGATTGTCGGTTACTTGGCGTTGGTAAACATTTTAATTGTCCCTAATGTATAGGATAGTGCTAGTGTAAGGGGTAAGCACTGGTCAGCATGGCCTGTTTCTGTACAGTATTTCTAGTCTAAAGGTATTCCATAGAATCATTAACCAGAATGTCTGATCAATATCGCTATAGCAATTGCTTAGCAAGCATCCACATACATTGCCTGTTGTGTTCCTATTTTGCAATAGTAGCTACACTTGGACTCTAAAGTGTTTTTGTGCATACTGAAAGATATCGAAGGCGCTTTAGAAATGACCATCTGACAATCATTTCAGTTTCGCCAATGACAGTATCACACTGACTAGTATTACACTTCAATGCTGACCTTTGTGTGTTTTCCAGTAGGACGCAAAATATTGTTAAAATGGATAGACACAAGGGACTGCAGATGCTGGTGTACAAAAAAAAACACACAGAGTGCTGGAGTCATTCGGCGGGTCAGGCAACATCACTGGAGACGAGGAGGTTCCCGAGCAGAAATGTTGCTTATTCGTGTCCTCTGGAGATGCTGCCAGACCTGCTGAGTTATTCCAGCACTTTGTTAAAATGAATAATGTTGGAGAGAGATCGGTTTGGTGTGGATCATCAGTTGACACTTATTGCTTTGCTGATCCTCTGGAGTATGGTTTCAATTGCAGCTCGCACTAATGTGATGAAAGGTTTCTCTGTCTGCCAGTAGCTTGGGAATGACTGAGATAGTTTGGTTGCGTTCCCAATGGGAGTAAATCCACAAAATAAGAGGACCTTTAACTTATCACCAATTGATATTTCCCTGTGTCATGGAGGAAATAGACAACTAGTGAAGGGGGTGAATTGCTAATTTAAAGTAAACGCCATAGAAGCAAATAAGGAGAGAGAAAGGCATTAAGATTTCATTGTTTGAAGAGGCAACTAAATCTCAAATAACTCGATAACAAGGGTCAGACTGACCAGATCATATTAGATTTCAGTAAGGCTTTTGATAAGTTCCCCATAAGTGGCTCCTGTACAAGCTCAACCATGTAGATATAGATGGCAACCTCTTAAAATGGATTGAGATTTTTTTGACAAGGAGATACCAGCGAGTTCTCTTGGAGGGAGAGACCTCTATTGAAACTTCTGTGACATCGGGTGTACCACAGAGGACTGTCAAGGTTCCATTGCTCTTTTACTGTATATAAATGACATTACAGAGGCAGTTTTGACCAGAGTTCAACTCTTTGCAGATGCCATAATTTATAGAGAGAATAAAACACCAGAAGACAGCTTGTCCTTGCAGAAGGATCTGGATGCTCTCTGTGAGTGAGGAAAAACCTGGCAGATATCATTCAGTATAACCGAATGTCATACCATGCATGTCTCACACAAGATTAAACCATTTTTATAGGAATACAACATGGGTAGCCATACATTGCTTGCTGTTGACCATCACCCATTTCTGGGAGTCGAATTAAGCAAAGATTTAAGTTGGGTGACGCATATTAGTCAAGTGTCCAACAAAGCAAATAGAACTCTCAAAATAGATTTTCACGCATATAATACATTCGTCAAAGAGAATGCCTGCAAGTCCTTAGTCAAGCTCAAATTGGAGTATTGTGGAACTGTATGGGATCCTTTCAACAACAACAAGATCACCCTGGAGAAAGTACAATGCCGAGCAGACCACTTTGTATGTAATGACGACAAGCGCAAATCAAGCGTGAATAATATGCTGATTTCTCTCGGGTGGGATACCCTAGAGCTCTGCAGAATCGGGCTAAGACTTATTGCAATTTACAAGGAGATTCACAAAATCACGCTATCAAATCTCCCGTCATCCCAGAGCACCAACTGCCATGAAACAAGACAAAATAGCGGTCCCTACATTATCAACTCGCTAAATATCAATGAACTTTGCTGCCAATATTCCCTTTACCCAAGGACGATAAGGGAGTGGGATAGGTTACCACCCAACACACAAATTACTTAACATGCTCCTGATGTTAAGTCATTTAAAAAGGGGATTGAGTAACTAGATCTCCTCAACGTGGTCAAAAAGGCCCACTTCAAAATGTAATCACTACTCTACCCACTCCGACCTGTGCGAGATAACCACTGATAAGGTGTTTGCGTTGTAATCAACCAGAGCCAGAAATATTAATGAACTTCATAAATCCTGTGAAAAACAATGCTTGTACAACCGATGTAGGAGCCATTTATGTTTATGTTGGCATATCATATTATTTTGTCTAGATATATCTTGCAGTATTATTCAGGACACCTGGGGGCAGTCATTAGATGCACTGGGTGGTGTATATATAAGGGCATAGGAGACGGGAAGTGACGGGCACAGGGAGGGAGAGCATCCAGTTCTCACCAGACCAGGGACAGAGCAGCCAGCTACAACTTGCATGCAGAATAAGGAAAACCTGGTACGTTTATCTCTTTGTTTGTACAACTACTTCAATAAACAAGCAACTAAACTGGAAATAACGTCAGGAAGATCTGTTCTATTAGGTCTGTGTCAGATCACTTCTACTGTACCTGTGTAGTAATGGCAAGTGGAAAATGGGACACCGGAAAAGTTGGAAATTTGCCATTACAACCGATGATCACCCATGTGCTGAGTTCTGTACTTTTTAGTTTAGAGATACAGCATGGAAACAGGGTCTTAGGCCCACTGAGTCCATGCCAACCTGCGATCCCTGCACATTAACACTATTACACACACACACACACCAATTAACAATTTTACCAAGCCAATTAACTTACAAACCGGTACATCATTGGATGTGGGAGGAAACCGGAGCACCCGGAAAAAAACCCACGCGGTCACGGGGAGAACGTACAATATTTGTACAGACAGCACCCGTGGTCAGGACCGAACATGGGTCTCTGGCTCTGTAACGCAGCAACTCTACCACTGCCCCATAATGCTGACGTTTGATGATATGAGTTCCATGTATGGATGAGGATGTTTATGGCTGATGATGCAGGCTTGATCAAAGTATAGCGTACCACTTTGCGTTGTTTTGTACCTTCTGATGGGTGGTAATAATAGCTGCGTCTTTTCAGTGGGTGGGTTCCAAAGAACAGCATTGTACCACTGAATACAAGGTCCAGTTTGATCTTTCGTCAGTTGAATCGGCAGGTGCTGGGCCATGCTGATGTCCTGATTTCAGACTAACTTGGATTGTTTTCTCTGGAACACTGGAGGTGGGGAGTCCTGATAGAAGTATATAAAATTGTGAGAGACGTAGATGGTCGGAACTTGTTTTCAAGGATGGAAAAGACAAATGCTAAAGGGCATAGGTTTAAAGCGAGAGTGGAGTGAGTTTAAAAGAGATGTGTGGGTCTCTTTTTTTGAGAGGTGGTGAGTGTGGTTGAGGCATTGAGTGGTATGAGACTTTTGGATGGACATATGGATTTGCAGGGAATGGAGCGATATGGATTATGTGCAGAAAGATAAAGGATAGTCTTGGCATCCTGTCCGCATAGACATTGCAGTGCCGTACTGTTCTATGTTGTATGAATTGATGCAAGGTAGTATGTGATATTTAAGTCTGTAAACAAGTAAAATATTGAAGTGACTGCTGTTAAAATAACTTATTCTTTGTTTCCACTTCTGTTTTCTTTCTGGCACAGTTAATCTTGAGATGAAGAGGAGTTTCACAGAGCTTGCAGGAAGAAATTTTTTGCATAAGGAAATTACCACTTGGGCTCCACCTATGCAAGCCTGTGGTTGCACTGAAATACCACGTGTGTTCAAGACCTGGACTGTGCTCTAAGGGCAGATCGTAAACTCAGCAAATCACTGGAATAGCGATGATACCAAAGCTGGTATTAGTACTATGGGAAGTTTAGTTATCTCTCTCTCTCTTGCTGTCTCGCTTTCACTCTCCCTCTTTTTTTAAAACTATGACTAATATCCGTGATGAAAGGTCAACCAGGTTGTCATGACAACCCCCACCTCTTTTGAGGGGGATCACTCGGCTGCTAAATTCTTTGTTGGATGTGAGGAGGATGAAATTGACGACCTGGAATCAAACATGAAGGCAGAAGACCGTGACGTTTACGATGATGAAAATGATTCTGACTCGGTGAGGAACTCTATTCCTATTAACTTTGCTCAGTTTGAATCTTTTCTGCTAATTATAATATAACAAATGTATTGCTTAGCCCCAGCTGCACAGTAAACGGCTCAGTTTTTCAAATGATCACAGACTTCAGTGGAATGTAAAAGATTGTTTAGCATAGCTTTGCAAGGCGAATGTGCTTTTATTTAATGGGTTGTACCTGATAGAAAGGTGAGACAGTTTTACATTGTTATGGTTTATGGAAGAAAATCTTATTTTATTTACAATTTTTAACCTTGATGTTCAAACAATGTTAACAAAGTATTTCCAGTAAATGCTGTGAGAAACATTAGTTGCACTATTTGGGAGAGTAGCTTCTATGCTATTTTTTTAACAAAATAGTTAAGTGCCTTTTTTAATCACTCTCTTTGTGCCATTTCAATTGCATTTTCTTGCCCCCCCCCCCCTATGAAGGTACAGTTATATTTCTTCCTGTCTTGGGTACAACTATATAGGTCAACAGTGGTTTGTTCCATGATTTATTCGTTATCTACAATTTAGATGGTGAACCGTGACTGGATATTAGACTCTGTCGATTTCCCTATCAACCACCATCCTGTTACGTCAGTGACGTGGTTCATTTCTCCATAATGGCTTAACCACTCAACTCCCCAAATGGTTGTTTGCCTGTGGAAGCTGAGCATGATTTGCCCTTGTCCCATATTTGTACAGTTCTGATTGTGGGCACATTAGTGATGAGGACTAATCTCATAGCCAGAGAGTAATAGAGCATAGAAACAGCCCTTCGATCCACCTCTTCCATGCTGTCCCAAGATGTCCCATCTAAGCTAGTCCCATTTTCCTGTATTTGGCCTATTTCCTGCTAAATCTATCTGTGTACCTATCCCAAGTGTCATTTAAATGCCTGACTCAACTACTTCTTCTGGCCGCTTGTACCATCGGAGTGAAAATGTTGCCCCTCTGGTTCCTTTTAAATCTTGCCCAACTCACCTTAAACCTGTGTCGTCTGGTTTTTGATTTCCTTACCCTGGGTAAAATATTTTTTGTGCATTCACCCTATCTATTCCCCTCATTATTTTGTACACCTGTATATGATGACCCCCCCCCCCCTTAACTTCTGGCATTCGAAGGAAAGTCCCAGCCTGCCCAATGTTTCCCTGTAGCTCAAGCCCTCGAGTCTTGGAAACAACTTTGTAAATCTTCTCTGTACTCTTTTCTGTTTAGTGACATTCTTCCTATAACAGGATGACCAAAATTGAACACAGTTCCCCAAATGTGGCCTCTCTGATTCTTATACAACTTTAACATAACATCCCAGCTTCTATAATTATCCCAGACTGGTTTTTGCTTCCCAACCAACTAACTCAAGTTCCTCACTTGGTTTCTATTCTGTGCATGTGTCAGTATGTTGGTTCCACAGGGAGGGATGGAGACCTGACCCTGATGCTGGCCATGCACTGATATCCACACTTTACGGTTCACCAGGTGCATTGGTGAATGGCAAGGTACCACGGCCTCTTCTATTCCCTCCTTGCAAGTCACTAAGGATGCAAAAATCAATCAATTTATTCATCACATACACAATAAAGTGCAGTGAAATGAAATTTGCCAGCAGCAGTACAATCAAAAAAGAACACAAGATAAAAATTTAACACGAACATCCACCAGAGCATTCTTCACTGTGGTGGAAGGCACAAAATAGTCAGTCCTCCTCCATTGTTCCCCCATGGTCGGGGCCACAAACCTCCGCTGTTGCCGCTGCGGGCGGCCAGATGTACAGGCCCTCTCGCCGGGGTGGTAAGTCCCGAATCGGTGCTTTCCCCACCGGAGACCCTGAAGAATGTGCTCGACCTGAAAAGTCGCCTATCTCCTTCACTCCTTAGATGCTGCTGCACCCGCTGAGTTTTGTGTACCCCCGGCTTCAAGATGTTGTTCATCCCTCAACACCTGGTCTTTATCTTGCATTTCTATATGTGGTTTGTGCAATGTGAGCTACTAATTTGATTCTTATTGTTGCTGTAAGGAAAATAGTTTTTGGTATAACACAGTGTTCAATTTATCATCCAATCTAAATCTTTTGTTGTCAATGCCTTGCAAATTCTATAGCTCTTTGTGTTTGTTTATCAAGTTTCACTGTACCTTAATTGGTACTTGTGGCAATAAACTGACCTTAACCCTCCATCTCCAATGACTGGTGATGACCTATTTTCCAGTCCACAGAGTATTTTTTGTATTGAGGCAGTGACTTTTGAAGCTAACACCCATGCTGTCAGTAATTTGGGACAAACCTGTTGTTAATTTCTTGTGAGCCAATATTGTGATGAGTATAAGCTGCTATGATTTCATAAGTTGCATTTAACCAATTTTTTTCCTTTGCTGGTGAATGAAACTTTGGAAAATGCATTCTGAAAAAACCCGAAACAACACCCATTCCTTCTACCAGAGATGCTGCCTGTCCCGCTGTGTTACTCCAGCAATTTGTGTCCTACTTTCTTCATCACTCATTTTCCCCACTCTATAACTTGATTTACTTCACATAGCTGTGGAGAGATGCGTATCAGAAGCAGGCACGTTAGCTCCCCGAGTCCATGCTGACCATCAACCACCAATTTACTCCTATCCTGCATTAATCCTATTCTTTATTCTCTTCGCATTCTTATCAACTCTGCACAGATTTTATTACTCGCTTACCCATGAAGGGCAATTTACAATGGCCATTTAATCTACCAATCCTAACGTCTTTGGGATATGGGAGGTGACTCTCTCTCGGTCACAGAGAGAAGAAGCAAACTCCACACAGGCAGCACACAAGGGTAGGATTGAACTTGGTTTCTGGTTCTGAGATGTAGTGGTTCTAATAGCTGCACCATTGTGTAGTTCCAATCAGGATCATTTCAATTTTTCATAAGAAAAATTCCTGTCATTATTAAGAATATTTTTTTATAGTTAATTTCAGTTTAGATGATGCATCTTGACAAGATTTATTTTTAAATAGTAATAATTATGGCAGGGAGTTTACAATTCCTTGGGAACCTTACAGTGTTAGAGACCCAGGTTGGATCCTGACTGTGGGTGCTGTCAGTATGGCCTCAGTAAGTTGTAAAATTGTTCCTGGTGTGTACGATAGTGTTGGTGTAAGGGGTGATCGCTGGTCTCTGTATCTCTAAAGTCTATTGCAGCAGAACCTTTGGCCAATCTGAAAGTGGGAAAGTGATTATACAGCTAAGAAGATGGCAGCTTTGTTCAGTATGTTAATTTAACCCATGCTAAAAATTTGATACACTGTAAGATTGTCAGAGCAAAGAAGATCAAGGTCCACCTGGTTTGTCATCTATTGGGTCAGTAATTGCATGATGCAATGATAGGGCCATAGCAATCAAACTCTGTCAATGAGTCTCCAAACAAACACACATGAGATGATGTTTATGGTATCAGAAGATGTAATCAGCTCGAGTTGAGGGATATTGGTAAAAGGTTCTGATGTTGGACAGGTGTCCAACTGATTGAAGGGTTGCTTGAATAATTTACCAAATTCCATTGGGTCAGAAGAAATATTTCTTCTCCTGGTACTCGAGGTATTTTAAAGACGCTAGCTTCTTGGGTTCTGGCCAGCTTGCCTGCTTTTAGTTACGGCCTGGGATACCTGGGTGGCTGTAGTTTTAAAGTAGCTTGTGGTGATCTGCAGTTGTATAGTGGTCAAATAATGGACTAGCAAGAAGAATTATGCACCATTGATTCGGAAATGTAAATTTGAATCGTACCAGGAAAGTTGGAATTAAACAGTGGTAGCCATGGAATAACTGGATTATTGTTTAAAAACTCCAAGAAGACCAAGGAGCTCATTGTAGACTTCAGGAAGTCCAGGGGCGGCACGCACACCCCCATCCACATTAACGGTACGGAGGTGGAACGTGTTTCTAGCTTCAGGTTCCTGGGAGTCAACCTCTCCGACGACCTCTCTTGGACCCACAATACCTCAACTCTGATCAAGAAGGCTCACCAGCATCTCTTCTTCCTGAGGAGACTGAAGAAGGTCCATCTGTCTCCTCAGATCCTGGTGAACTTCTACCGCTGCACCATCGAGAGCATCCTTACCAACTGCATCACAGTTTGGTATGGCAGCTGCTCTGTCTCCGACCGGAAGGCATTGCAGAGGGTGGTGAAAATTGCCCAACGCATCACCGGTTCCTCGCTCCCCTCCATTGAGTCTGTCCAAAGCAAGCGTTGTCTGCGGAGGGCGCTCAGCATCGCCAAGGACCTCTCTCACCCCAACCATGGACTGTTTACCCTCCTACCATCCGGGAGGCGCTACAGGTCTCTCCGTTGCCGAACCAGCAGGTCCAGGAACAGCTTCTTTCCGGCGGCTGTCACGCTACTCAACAACGTACCTTGGTGACTGCCAATCACCTCCCCCCCCCCCCCCCCCCCCCCCCGGACACTTATTATTATTTATTCAAATCATTTGCTGTGTCGCTCTTCCAGGGAGATGCTAAATGCATTTCGTTGTCTCTGTACTGTACACTGACAATGACAATTAAAATTGAATCTGAATCTGAATCTGAATCTAATTCTGTTATGTCAAGAATTCCGATGTCCTGGTGAGGTTTATTCTAGATACAAGAAACTGCAGATGCTAGCATCTTGATCAAAAGTGCTGGAGGAACTCAGCAGGTGAGGCAGCATATGCGGAGGTGTCTATGTTAAGTGATGGCTGGATACAGGTAGGGGATTTGATTGACAGATGAGTTGAGTAAGTGATACATATTAGAGGTGAAAAGGTGACAATAGGGAGTTTGAAAATGGATAAAGGAGTGACATAAAATGCCGGGGGGGGGGGGGGGGGGGGCATAACAGGCAAATGGGGCTGGGAGATGAGTACAGGAAGGAGGGAGAAGCAGCAAGCTGTCTGGGTGGGTGGTTATGAGGGAGTTTCAGGATGGATGTAGGTGGCGTGGTAAAGAATGAGTGGGTGGGGGGGATATTACTTGAATTTGGAGAATTCAGTGTTCATACTAAGCTTCAGTTGATTCTAAACTGGTGATTCAGTTTGGAGGCAAATGAGGATGGACAATAAAGGTTAGCATGGCAGTGCCTTCGTAACAAATAATATTATGCTGGCTTTCAATGCTTCTTTTAAAAATAACTATGCCAGAGATATTGTGCATACCTGAACCTAAATACGAACCTAACTGGAAGGTTATAACTATCTAACTGGAAACATTGAATTGACTAGAGTTGTTTTTCCGAGAAAGGTGAAGTCTGTGGGTTGACCTGATGGAGGTCTTTAAGATAATATAAAGTCTGGTTGAAGTGACTTTGTGAAGAAGTATGCACTTTTCAGGGAGAGATGGAAACAAATCCAGTGGGGAGCTCAATAGGATTTTCCTTAATTGGGGATTAGCAGGAAAGCTAGGTATAATGTATTTAAACACCAAGAAGCGGGTGCTATGACTAAAGGTACCCAGGTTACCAGGTTATATCTGGAACAGGCTCTTAATAACCAGTCAGTTAATCCCTTTTGAAATGGTATGAGGTTATGTGTGAGTGGCTCTTGGAACAAAGTCATTGTTTAAAACTTTGGCATGCAGCAAAAAAACATTTTTATAAGTAAGCAAATAACATTGGATTAAAGAGTCTTATAATAACCAAAGCTGCTATTACTTACAAATGCGTCAGGCAAATAACTACTTAGTCACATGCAGTTCATGGTTGTATAATTTGCTTGGCTTTCAGTTTTTGTAATATTCTGAGTTATTAACTCCTGAGTGATTATTAACTTGCTTGCCTTAATTTTGGAGAGACATTTCTCAGTGTTCTGACTGCTGAACATGGTGTTAATATGCAGCATATATCTGTTGCTTTCTCTTACATTCTTTCTGTGCGTAAAGATGCCCTTGTAGATGAATTTGAATGGTTCCACGAGAGAATGTTTTTTGCCATTTGGAGGGCAAACCAGAACTAGCTGGCATATATACATAACTAAACCTCTGATCTTGTGCTCTTCTGATTTGGGTGGCTTTTCTATTTGAGCAAAAACGGTACGTAATAGCGCTACGTCAGCTCACTCACCGTTCTCCCGTGATGCGAGTGCAACAAGTTTCGTTCCGATCGGTAGTATATTGTAAAAGTTAGCGAGGTTTAAAAATCATAAAAACCAAGCGTGCGCAGATTGATCACCTCTCCTGCCAGTCAGCGCCACGCGGATTAGTCTCTTCTTCATCCACTCCCCGGGACGGTCCGCCCCTTCCTGCGCCCTCACGTTTTTACTGGAGCTGAGGGACGCTGCAGGTGGCCGGCGGAGTTCTCCAACCGGACACAATTATCAGAGAGAGACGGGAAGCGGCCCGGAGACGGAGATGTTGCCAATCGGAGAGTCTGATCCCGGCGGGGGAAAGCGTCCAGCGCCAGCTGTGAGTCCCAAACGCACTGCCATAGCAACGCCCCGCAGCTCCAGCCCCTTCCCCTCTGGTCCCCCTCGCAGGCTCCTGCTCCCCTCCCCCGTCTTTTCTCGGAGCTGTTGGTGCTTCCGGGCTGAGTCGAGGCCTGCTCTGAGGGCGCCAACGGCTGATGCTTCTCCGGGGCACACAAGATGGTAGAGGAGGGGCAACCTCGAGATCCTGGGGTGGGGGAGAGGAGTTATGGAGGGAGTGACTGAGGGTAAGGGAAAGGAGAGTTGGCGGAGTGAAGGAGGAGAGGGAAAATGGTGAGGAGAGAGAGTGGGGAGGAGGGGGAATAGAGGGGAGAGGGGGTGGGGTAGGCGAGGAGTGGGGAATAGAGGGAGAGGAGGACAGTGGGGGTTGTGAGGAGGGATAGGGGGAGGTGGAGTGGGGATAGAGCGATAGGTGGGGGGAGGAGAGTTATGGAGGGAGGGAATGACAAGGTAGGGGAAAGGAGGGAGGGATTGGGGGAGGGGAGGGTGCAGAGGGGGAAAGTGCTCAGGATGAGGGGAAATGAGCTGCGCCTGTGCAGTTGGGGCTATGGGTGAGTGGTGGAATATTGCGTTGGGGGACCAAGCCTCCTGTGTGACAGGGACCCAAGGGTCCCACTTAGTTTAGTTAGTAATAAGATTATCTAATAAATCCAATTGGGAATTTTAAAATGAACCTTTTCACCTTGCATGTGGAACTTGATAGAACAGTGCTGAACTTGCTATGATCAGTGTTATGTAAATTGAAGGAAAGGTAGGTGAATATTAAAAGATGAAATATTGATAGGGCTAGGGATTGCAATGAGGCTTGTAAGGAGCTTAAATGCCTGCTGATGCCCCTTGGCAAAAATACCTTATTCTGTGTTGCCCCAACTGCTTCTGTTTCCTAATGCTACACTTCCCCATACTCATGGCTCCTTCTGCCCATCTCCTCTCAACGCATCTCGGTTTACCTTTCAGCCCCCTGACTCAAATAGAAATGCAGAAGCCAACAACAGAGCTAGGGTCTGTAGTTGTCAGTAGAAGTTCAAAAAACATGCAAAGATTTGACTATAAGGGGCCTGTCCCACCAGCATGCAACTCCACGCGAATAGCGCGACCTAACGTGGTCGCTTGAGCCGTCCGGCGGGGCCGGTCCCACTTCGATCGCTGGAGCTATGCGGAGTTCGTCCCGACATCGTGTGGGGCTCCGAAAAACTGACCATGTTCAAAAATTCCGCGCGGCAACGGCTTGTCGGCTCACACCGCCTCGACATCGTGCCTCCTTGACCATCTCTGTAGGTCCCTCCGTGGCCCTCTCTGTGTGTGCCTCTGTGCCCCTCTCTGTGTGTCCCTCTCTGTCCTGGCGAACTTATCTTTAAGACTTTGCTCCAAGTTCACCTCACTTTGCGCCGCGTTGCGCCACTCACCCGACCTCCGCGCAGCCCCCACTGCCGGTTTGGTCGCGCTTGCCGCATGCAGGCGAATGCTGGTGGGAACGGCCCTGTAGAGGGATCACCCGACCTCCGCGCGGCCCCCGCTTCTAGTTTGATCGCGCTCACCGCATGGAGTCGGATGTTGGTAGGACAGGCCCTTAAGGTGCAACAGGAGCAAAACTGATGCCATAATCCAATCAAGCCTAATTCAGTTAAGGTATGATTTGGGTTTGTCTTTCTAGTCTATGCAGAGAGTCCTGAAACAAGGCCCCTTTGGCCCAACTGGACCATTGCCTGCAATGGTGCCCCATCTACACTAGTCCCATTTGGCCCATATTCCTCTCAACCTTTCCTATCCATATATCAGTCCAAATGTATTTTAAATGTTATTGTACCTGCCTCAACTACGTCCTCTGGCAGCTAGTTTGTTGGATTCTCCTCTGATAGACAAGGTCATTGTCTCATGCTGGTCGTGTTTGTGTACAACATCCCGCAGATTTTAGTTTGTTGGGCTCTGGGATGCAATGCTGTTTATTTGTAGAACGTGCTCAACTGCACCATTCTGTATTTAGGCAGAGCTATGATGCGAATGTTATTTAAAAGATTTGTTGAAATACATGTTCTGCAAGGATATTTTCAAAGGGAGATGCAAGAGACTGCAGGCGCTGGAGTCTGGAAGGGAAAACAAATAGTTGAGGACCTCAGTGGGTCGTAGCATTTTATGAGGAAGTATGGTGGTGGGGAGGAATTGTCGATTTGGATTGAGATCTTGCAAGTCTGAGAGTAGAGAAGGGTGATGGTTGGTATAAACAGGAGAGGGAATGGGGTGGGACAGAGTGCTGATAGGTGAACAGAGGGCTTATAGGTCAGGTAACGTCTGAAGCAAGGAAAATAAAGGCAGATGGAACCAGTTGGGAGGAAGGGAGGGTGATGAAGACAGAAGTTGGAGGGTGACATAAAGTAATTAAGTGCTTGAATGTGATAAGCATGATAATGAGAGGAGGTGAAGGGCAGAGGGAACCGAATGTGGGAGGGGGATGAGTTCGATAAAGTATAAGTCGTAGTTGGATGGGTGGACTGGACGTGCTTTAAAAGGGGAGAGAGAAACGTAAGGAGCCAGAGATTACCCAAGATTGGAAAACTCAATCTTTCTTTTGTATCCCTGCACAATCAAATTTTGGGCCAGTCACGGAGCTGGGCATCGACACTTGTCACCCCCCCAGCCTCAGTTTCCACCTTCACCCTTCCCATTTTGTGCCGTACACAGGCAGGCAGCATCTCTGGAGGACAATAGGGTTGGCTTCCCTTCTTCGGACTGAAATGTCCTAACCTGAAAAACGCTGCTATTGAGTTACTCTAGCACTTTGTGTTCTATGGAAGATTCCAGCATCTGCAGTTCCTTGTATCTACTCTCCCCATCTTGGCATGTGTGAGAGCTGGGTATTAGACACTCCACTAGGGAATTAGTGTGTTTAAACCTCCAGCATCTATTATTATATTTGTGACTATTTTGATCAGGGTCAGTGTGTTCTTTGCTGATTACATCATGTTCCGACCAGATTCTTTTTTTACCTATATAACGGTGAACATGTCTGCATCTACATCAATTTAGCCTTAGCCTTGAATGATATCTGGGATGAATTATAACTTTCAGTGTCATTTTTATTTTACAAAATGATGCATTGTGTTCAATGCATCATTAATCTTCATGATTGTGTATGAGCCTAATGTTCTCTCTACACAGTTGAGAATAACTCTCTCAACTGTGTAGCCTATTGTGTGGATAGTTAGACTATGGGTCTGCCACAGTTTGAATGTTTCTAAGGATGACAGTAAAGGGCCTGTCCCACTTGGCCGTCATTTACGCGACAGGTCGGTAGTGACTGACGCGCGACGGTCGCGAGCGTCATCGTGCGTCCGCACAGCCGTCTGGAGCGCGTGACATCATTTGAAGATAGACACAAAATGCAAGAGTAACTCAGCGGGACCGGCAGCACCTCTGGAGAGAAGGAATGGATGATGTTTCGGGTCGAGACTCTTCTTCAGTCTGAAGAACGGTCTTGACCCGAAACGTCCCCCATTGTAACCACGAGTATTCAACTGTGGTGTAAAAAAGAAAACTCATGTAATCTTCAACACTACATATTTGTTCTCCTCCCAGGAATCTGAAATTGGATATTTCATCTGTTGCCCACAGTCCAGCAGTTGTCCAAGTCCCAACAATCTAACTCCAGCAGTCAACCATCTGTCATGGAAACAGGCCCTTTGGCCCAACTTGTCCATGTTGACCAAGATGCCCATCGATGCTTCTCCATTTACCTGTTGACCCATATTCCTCTTGCCTTTCCTATTTGTGTGTGGTGTGCTGTCCCTTGGTGCAGGTTTGTGTTTAGCCAGGCACTTGAAAGATAACTATTCTCATTACTCTTCTTTCCCAGTTAGATGGATTTCAAACCTTAGATTTGTTATGACAACTCGAGACATCTGCACAAGCCATTCAAATAGATGAGAGAAATTTATATACCTCATGAAGTGCACCCCATGATGTCAGAACATCCCATTGGTATTGTACAGCCCATGGAACTAAGTGGCAGAAATGTTGAATTTTATGTCTCATTCCATTCAATACAAAATCTGTTGGCCATATTACATTAACTGCATTCTCAGAATGTTTTTGCTTGTACAAAACTATTTAAAAAATAAACTCCTATGCAACCAAACCTTCAATTTCTTTCCCTGTAGGAAGATGTTAATTGCCTCTTTGCACCAGATGGCGATGAGGCAATTAACACCTCTGAATTATACCTTGTGTTCCCATTGACAACCTATATCCATTTGTAATTGATTTAACAGAGTCTGCAGGCCAGTGAAGATAGTAGGTTAAAATGGCTAAAAGACACTCTCTTTACTGAACTAATTATAGGTTTAAATACTAAAGAGGTGAAAAATGATAAAATAGATTTTAGCTTGCTGAGCAAATGGGAAATTGCTCAGGAAATGCAGCTCCTTTCTCAACTGTCTGATGATTAAGTGATATTTTTATGATTTAAAATACTAGTGTTGTTGCCAAGCCATTTATTATCTGTGGCATTTTAAAAATAAATTATAATTTACATAGTTGATTTTTAGTTCAGTGTTTTACACCAGAGGAAGAAAATCACATTTTTGTGTCTCAAAGTGCTGTCATAACTCGGGGTCGGATAGCATCTCTGGAGAACATGGATAGGTCTGATGGAAGTCCCGACCTGAAACGTCACCTGTTCATATTCTCCAGAGAAACTGCAGAGTTACCCTCAAAGTTAGTCTTTTTTTCTACTTCAATGTGTCAAGTTACCCGTCAAGAATTATAGCACAAAGACTAAATATTTGTTCTAGCCCAGCCAGCAGATTGTCACTTCATAAAAAGAACTGCGCTCTGATTAGATTTCCTCATACCACGTCTGCACTATGTGGACTGCTGTCAATCCGAATGTTCTTTAACTTAAATCCCATCGGCTTGCCTTGTTGTCATTATTGATGCAATGTAAGATGAATTTAAACATTTCCATGGCAAATGAGTATTGAAGTATGTGCAAGTATCCATACAACTTTTTTTGCCTGAATTATCACCGTTTTAACCGTTATTAGCATTCTTTCCATATGGAATTTTATCAGCCATTTTATAGAATGTGTCATGGTTTATTGTTGTCCTCGTGGATTACCATTATCCTAGAATCATACAGAAACGGGCACACCCTGTCCAAATCTCTCGTCGACTACGCATCCATACACTCCCTCAATCCAATCAAAGCTGTTGCCCAGTCAGACTCTTTCTCATCTGTGACTGATTTATTTTCATGCATTATATAGTGCCCATTATTATGAATATTATTCAACTTTTTTAATGGTTCTTGAAGACAGCTCTCTGTCGCCACCATCTTCTGAGAGCAAAGAAGTTAGGGGAATAATTTCACGAATAAATTTTACATGAAAAATCTGCTCCATTATTTCCTTTGAGTTGTGTTTTAAAAAATGTTTAAAAGATTGGATTATCATTCTTCATTTTTAATGAAAATGTCAGGAGATTTATTATAAAGAGCAATCTCCTGTCTTCCTGTAATTATAGCACTTTCCATTTTTATCAGTACAGTTTTTACCATTTTTTCATTTATAAAATGTTTCCTTTTGCTCAAGGCTAATTTAGTCTCTTGCCTTCTCATTCTCGCCCACTCCCCACCCCCTGGTTTCTCATTATTATTGCTTCCTCACCTCATGAACTTTGCTCTGCACTCATGAGCGCGTGCCATAATCAAGCCTCGTTGAAGAGATATGACCTGATGCTCTTTAGTTTTGAGATTCAGCAGGAAAGCGTGAGTCTACGCTGGCCATCGATCACCTGTTCGCACTAGTTCTATGTTATCCAACTTCCCACTCCCTGTGCACCTTATAGTGGCCAATTAACCAACAAACCCGCACATCTTTGGGATTTGAAAAGATACCCGGGGAGGAAACCCGGGGAGAACACAGACAACACCTGAGGTCAGGATTGAACCACGGTCTCTGGCGCTGTGAGGCAGTACTCTATCAACTGTGCCATTGTGCTGCCTATGTTGATTTGTATGAAACTTTGCATGTTGATTCTCAATGGACAATACATCTATGTATTTGTTTAGTTGTAGCTTTGAAAAACATAGTTTTTATTTGGAATGGAACTTGAAGCAATGTCAACTTGAGTAGGTTGTGTATAATTTTATATTAACCATCTAAATGCAGAGTAGCTTTTCATCTGAAATTATCACTAGTTCCAGCAAGCAAGAATTGAATCTTAAACTGTGGGATGGGTTCCTCAGCAAGGAGAGTGACAGTTTAAATAAGATGATAAATGCCTGTTCCCTTCTCCTCGCATGTTGAGAGGCTTAAGTTGGCAACTCTCTCAACTCCATTCTGGCAATTTCAGACTCTCTTTGTCTCACTGCCTGGCTTTTGCTCCCGATTTAAGTGGTCCCGAGGTCATTAAAATTCCATTGCCGTTTCTCATTTTAATGAGTCCATTCAGTGTTGAACCTTCCCCAAGGACTTCATTATGTTGAAATTCAAATTGTGAGAAATGAAGCTAAGATGTTTCCTATAGTTGTAAGTTTGGTTTTCTTTACCCATTATAAAGCCAGCCAATATAACCTCATTGCTTTGACTCTCGATTCCAAATGTATGCATTTGTACAGTATCTTGAGACTAGTCAGGCCAACTAACAGATGAACTGACAGATTTGTGTTAAGTCTGTCATGTATTGTCTGGATAAACAGTAAATGAGTGCAAGACCAAGAGGTGGTGTGGTTAGGACTTAAGGGAAGCTTCTTTGTGTAATGGAATCATCTTGTGGAAAGGGATATTTCTATTCAGCTGAGCAGAATATGGTCCTCATCTTCTATCTTTTCTGAAGTGTGCATTCCTTTTTAGATCTGAAATGTGCAAGTCCTGAAGTGGGGCTAATTCACCTGACCTGATTCCATCAAAATAATACTCTCAACATAGGACATTTTGTTTAAATGGATTTATTCCTGGGATGTGGCATTGCTGGAGAGACTGGTATTGAAATCCCTAATTGTACCTAAACTGGGGAAATAAACCACGTCAGTAGGTCTGGAATTAAACACAGACCATTTTGAGCGGGTTTGTAGAACAATCCAGCTGTCTCGGGGTTACTATTACGAGTTTTACATTTAGAGTTTAATTAATTGAATTTGCACTCGCCATCTTTATGATGGGATTTAAACTTGTCTCGAGATTATTAGCTCGGGCCTCTGTCCAGTAATGCTTATATCGGCAAGTCTAATGGGGTGCCTAAAGTGTTAACAAACGATGGCTACTGTCCATTAGGTGGCTGCTCGTTGATGGTGCCTGTTGCTTTGGATAAGTCAAGTCACTTTTATTTCTGTAGCACATTTAAAAAACAACTCTCGTTGGCCAAAGTGCTTTACATTGGTGGAGGTAGTAACATTATACAACAGTGGTTCTTAGATTAAATACAAACATCACTACATATAGCCCTCGCTTGGAGGACGTCAAGACAGGCTTGGGAGTAGAGATGAGTTTTAAGTCTCGACTTAAAGGAGTCGATGGAGGGGGCAGTTCTGATGGGAAGAGGGATGCTGTTCCACATTTTGGATGAGCCAAAATATATATATTTTTTAACGTAGGTTGATGTAATTCTGAAAGTCTGTGGAGCATTTCCATGTGCTGACATTTAACACTTGAAGCTAATAGGTTATGTGGGAAGAATAAAGTGTTCCTGTTGGTACATTTGCAACCTCAGGATATGCCAGTGTTTCACAGCGAATTTTGGAGTTTTATGGCAGCCAAATTGGGTTTCTGCATTCTAAAACTGCAGTGTGATAAACACCAGATGATGTGCCTTGACAACAGATTTGAAAAGGTCGATTTGTTCAAAAATGTCAGCCTAGTTAATTTTTTCTCGTTCTCCCCACGTCTAGCCTCCTGAGCGACAAATCCTGGTGGGGATTTGTGCGATGGCGAAGAAGTCGAAGTCGAAACCAATGACTCAGATCCTAGAACGTCTGTGTAAATTTGAGTTTATCAGTGTTGTCATTTTTAATGAGGACGTCGTTCTGAATGAGCCTGTGGAGAACTGGCCAGTTTGCGACTGTTTGATCTCCTTCCATTCCAAAGGTGAGCAGTAGGATGGGTAGAAGCTGCCGGTACATAAGAGGAATTGTTTAAATACCAGAAAACTGCAAGACCCTATCGCAAATAAAATTGGCTAAAGATCGGTACATTAGAGGAACTACGTGTTCTTCAGAAAATGCTGTGGGGTCTTTATCATCCACGTGTGCAGGCAAACTAAGGTTTTTTTTTTTAAAGAGATGGCATGCTATTGATCTTCACTGACAACCCAAGTTTATGTCCTTGAGTATCAGACTGAAGGGTAAACACTTATCTGATTCATAGGTAAAAAATTTACAGACTCTGAAATGCAGAGTAGAAATGATCATGTTTTCTTCTTGGTTTATGTGAAATGGAGTCTAATCTGCCATTCCAATGAACTGTTATGTTTGCATTGAATGGTAGTTTGGACCTTCATTCAATTATAAATTCTGATAATGAGTGATGGTAGGGAAAAAAAGACAATGTTGGAGTGACTCAGCAGGTCAGGCAGCATCTCTGGAGACCATGAATAGGTGACGTTTCAGATCAGAAGCCTTCAGAACATTTCAGACCTCCTTCAGCCTGACACAAAATGGCCTATTCATATTTTCCAGAGATCCTGCCTGACCTGCAGAGTTGTACCAAAATGTTGTGTGTTTTTGTCTGTAAGCTAGCATCTGCAGTTTGTTGTGTCGATATAGTGATGGTAGGAGCTGAGTTAAATACTTGAGACCCAATGTGTTAGTATAATGCCAGCTTTGGTTTGTTGCAGCACATTTTAAGATTTTGATTTTCTTTGGTGCGATCAGTACACTTGTGTACAAAATAATTTAGCGGATTTTGAGGTGGGAAATAATTTGTTCTTTATTCCTTTACCTTCCAGGTTTTCCACTGGATAAGGCAGTGGCTTATGCAAAACTCCGGAATCCCGTTCTTATTAATGACTTGAATATGCAATATTATATACAAGACAGGTATGCACAATGTGTTAAATTTTTTTTTTTTTAATCAATTTTTATCATAAATGTTCCAAGTTATGAGCATCTATTCTTGATCCAAAATAACCTCAACTAATTTATGCTGTCAAAATGGTTTAGCCTTTGTAATTTCAGCTTTCTTGGTTCATTCTTTGAATGATAAACTCCAGAACCGTCCCTATCACATTGGTCTAAAAGCAGACTTGATCCATTAATAGATTGTTGATCTTTACTAAGTATTCGGAATGTACAGTTGCCAACACTGCTCTCAAACTGAAGCGTCATTGGCATTCCTAATCATGTCCACCACCACAAGTTCTACCTGAGATTCATGCGCTTGGTCCACTTTGTGCTTAAAGGATTGGTTTTTGGCATGGTTTACTCATGCGGTTGGCATGTCTAGACAGAATGGACAGCTGCTTAAGTTCTGCAGATTTTGCATTATGTGTGAATCAAATCATTGTTTGGAAAGTTATGGAAAGTAATGAAGAACAAAATTGATCTCAGAAAAACTTGCGGTGATTGTATTATCTGGTTCTCCCAGTCTCAGACGTGGGGTACCAAACGATCTGCTCCGTTTTACCCTCCTTGCACAGACAACACACTTCAATTACAGTGAATGGAACAAATGGCATTAAGAAGCGCGTTGATATAGTCTTGTATTCTCCAGGCTAGCCTAGTTTATAAATCTTCCCTTCCTCTCCTTCCTAGCTCTCCCTCAGCACTCGGGCTCCTCCTTTTTCCTTTCTTCTCCCCCCCCCCCCCCAACCCTCCATCAGTCTGAAGAAGAGTTTTGGCCCGAAACGTTGCCTATTTCCTTCGCTCCACAGATGCTTCTGCACCCGCTGAGTTTCTCCAGCACTTTTGTCTACCTTATAAATCTTATTGGCAACGAATGGCACGAAGGACACTATGGAATACGAAATAAATAGATTTATGTTTCAAACTACATTTTTGTGGTTTTGCAGTGTATCTTTTGCATGCATTACCAATGTGTTAAAGTATTAATGTAAGCAGAAATTTGTCAGTTAATTAAATTTCAGGAAGAAAAAATACATAATTTAAGAGGTCAAGCTTAAGCTGAGCTACTTGTCTGTAGATTGACTGTTAAATAATTAAAATTTAACGGTTAAGGCAATACGTCCCAAACATTATGGTGCCCTGAAATGGGGGGGACAATGTATAAACACTGCTGTAATTTCTACATGGTGAAACCAAAATGTATAATAATGGCCTTTATTAAAATCTCACAAAGTGCACTTTAACCACATGTGATTTTTTTTTCTATTATAAATCTCAAATTGTGAAGTACAGAGGCAAATAAATAAATGATGGGTCTTTGTCCCAAACATTATGGAGGGCACTGTAGGTCATAGTTACCGAGCTGTACAGTATGCCCCATCGCCCTTAACCCATCCGATCCATATCTGTCTAAAAGACTTTTGAAAAGGTAGTGAGAGGGAGCAGTACCCTCTCCTGCCAATGCTTTGAAGTAGAGAGTAACCATGTCCTCAGTGTTAAGTCGCATGTGCATATTTCCATCAAAGGATATATTAAAGAACCACTGGAAGTTTACTGGTAATAAACACTGCCCAGTCCATCATCGGCTCTGAGCTCCCTTCTGTCGAGGGGATCTATTGCAGTCGCTGCCTCAAAAAGGTTGGCAATATCACCAAGGACCCACACCATCCTGGCCACACACTCATCTCCCTGCTATCTTCAGGTAGAAGGTACAGGAGCCTGAAGACTGCAACAACTAGGTTCAGGATTAGCTTCTTCCCCACAGCCATCAGGCTATTAAACTTGGCTCGGACAAAACTCTGAACATTAATACCCCTTTATCTGTTGTTTGCACTTTATCAGTTTATTTATTCATGTGTGTATTTACGTATAGAATGGTATATGGACACACTGATCTGTTTTGTATTCAATGCCTACTAAGTTCTGTTGTGCTGAAGCAAAGCAAGAATTTCATTGTCCTGTCAGGGACACATGACAATAAACTCTCTTGACTCCTGAAGTAAGAACCGATTGACATTCTACCCTGAGTGCTGAGGTCAGCTTTATATTGTTCCTTGCCAGTTCTCTTTATGATGAACCATTGGACTGCAGTCTACATGGATTATGGAACACCAATTGCCTGCTGAAAACTGGGAAAGTCCTTCATGGCTTTCTTTGGATCAGAATTATTGTCATTTTCTGCATGGAACAAGTTACCACCCAAACCCAGTGTGATCTATCCTATGAAAGCCTAGATATCTAGACAAAATATTAAAGATCTTTAGTTTTTATTGCCGTGTCCATACCTATAAAAAGAAAGATTTGCCTTCACATGGAACATATCACAAACCTCTCGTCACAAAGCATTTTGCAGGCAATCGATAATCTGATGAAAGAGCATCACTGTTTAACGTAAACAACAGCAGCATGTTAACAAAGAGTGATAGACATTGTCCAGGGCAGGATACATGATTCACTTGGCCTTTGAAAAGGTTCTGGGAGAAATCAGACAGGACCTTGGTTATGCTCTAATTTGTAAGAATATCTCATGGTGGGCAGCACCATCTCGGTGCTAATGTGCAATATCAGACTGGACTTTTTGTCCTTGAGTCTCTGGCACTACTTTATTTTATTTAGTCTATTAATCTTAGGGCAAGTGAGCAACCCTTGAAGCCAGGGCTGACAGCAATTCTTGTAAGAAGTGCAGTTATAAACATTGCTGTGATTATAATCCTTGTCAGCATTGCGGGCTGCAGCTCTGACACACCATGCTCTAATTGAAGAAGATTCTTGACCTGAAACATCACCACTCGGTTTCTACACAGATGCTGTCTGACCCGCTGAGTTTCTCCAGCTTTGTGTGTCAATCTTGTGCTCTAATTTACCTTTGCCCTCTAACCTCGCATCACCTGAAGGCTGCACTTTGCTTCATTCCAGTTCTGCAGCACCACACAAGATTAGTAGTCATTAAATATTAATGGCATTGCCACACAGTTCCTTGCAAACCTTGCCAAAGACTGCAATCCTTATGATGCATTAGCAAATTACATTTTGTTCCAGAGACCTTCCATGGACAAATGTGGTGCTTAATCTTTCTTGTAAAATTCAAATAAAAAATATTTGAGATTGCAATCTTGCTTTTCAATCCTTTACGAGTGAGCTTCAGATACCAGTGTTCAAGTTAAAATATCAAGCATCCTCTTGAGAAATTCAAGAAAATGCATATCTGTGCCCTCCATCTGAGAGAGAAAAGAGGTTAGCTTTGCAAGAAATTTATCGGTAATTTCAGGAAACTAGTTTCAGCAAAATGAAAAAGAAGCTAGATTTTTTGTTACTGAATTGCCTTGGGGGCTAAAGGTGCAGGAAGGAACCACAGATGCTGGTTTTCACCGAAGATGGACACAAAATGCTGGAGTAGCTCAGCGGGACAGGCAGCATCTCTGTATAGAATGAATGGGTAACGTTTCAGGTCGAGACCCTTCCTCCGATCTTCCGGAGGAAGGGTCTCGACCCGAAACGTCACCCATTCCTTCTATACAGAGATGCTGCCTGTCCCCCGCTGAGTTATTCCAGTATTTTGTGTCTATCTTTGGGGCTAAAGATAATGTGTTAATTTTTTGAGGTGCTAAAAATGATCCTCTGGTTCTAGAATGTTCTACCAAAAAAATTATTATATTTGCGTTTAAATTCAAAATACAGAGTGAGTGGAATATCGTAAGGCATCAACGTTTGTTTTCTGGATTAGAATTGGATTATTTTTATGTTTGCAGGAGAGAAGTCTATCGAATTCTGCAGGAAGAAGGAATAGATCTTCCTCGTTACGCAGTGTTAAATCGTGATCCGGACCGACCTGATGGTTGGTATTGTTGTCTACAAAGTAAAATTGCAAGGCTCTTGTGATTTGTCTGGTTAACTTTGCAATGTTGCGGCCCGGTTCAACCTGTTTGTTTATTTTTTGACCTGATTTATTTTTAAATTGTGGTGTTTTCAAACCTACATGAGAGCAGAAATGTTACCTTATGTCTTTTAAAAATCGATGAATATATATGTCTTAGTTTGGAGATGCAGCTTGGAACCAGGCCCACCGAGCCCATGCCAACAATCGATTGCCCATTTACACTAGTTCTATGTAATCCTTCTTTCTCATCCACTCCCTACACACTCGGGCAATTGTTTTTACAGAGGGATATTGACCTGTAAGCCCGCACATCTTTGGGATGTGAGTTGAAACCGAAGCTCCCAGAGGAAACCCACACTGTCACGGAGAGAATGTGCAAACCCCTCACAGACAGCACCTGAGCTCAAGATTGAACCCGGATCTCTGGCTCTGAGGCAGCAGCTGTGCTACTGTGTTGCCTTGGTGTAATTATTTTCTGGGTCTTGCTTGAACAATGATTTTAGCATCTTTTGTTTTAACAAACTGTTGGCAATAATTGAGGGCTTAGCCCAGTTAGAAAACATTTCCATTCCATAATCAAAAAGATTTGTAAATCTTTGTTAATTGTTAACTGCATCTGCAGTTCCTTCTTGAACAATTTGTCTACTCCACTGCGATATCTCCTCAAGGTATGCCTACTTTGAAGAAGTTGTTCTCCTCCTCCCTCTAAAGACAGTTTTACAACCTCCACCCTGACTGCCCCCCCCCCCCCCCCCCCTTCCCTTTCTTCTTCACCAAAATGGTTAGCACCTGTAAGATCCAGGAGACCTGGGCTAACCAACCTGGCGCAATAACAATTGATTCTATGCTAGGTATTACCCATCAGGACCACCGGATGCAGTAGGTGAAGCCTTTGGACTAGTCTTGATATTAAGACTTGCAATATTAGCAATCTTTCTCTGAATGCTAAAATGGAAAAACGTAGAATAACCTTTTCCTGTTTGTTTGGAAATCAAAAGCTGGATTTGGTTCTTGTCTCCTCTTTGACTCGCAGGGAAGATTACACGACAATGGCGGGGGTTGGAGAGCGGTCCAGTCACAAGTAACCTGTCACTGAGTGAGGCATGTTTGATGGACAAATCAGCCTCCTCTGCCTGTTAATGTTAAGGATTGATTAAAAGTCAAAAACACAGACAAATAAATCCTGTGTCACTGTGTTTCCTTAACCTGCGCAGAGTGTAGCCTGGTGGAAGGAGATGATCACGTAGAAGTGAACGGAGAAATCTTCCAGAAGCCTTTTGTTGAGAAACCCGTGAGTGCAGAAGACCATAATGTGTACATTTACTACCCTGTGTCGGCAGGGGGAGGGAGCCAGAGGCTGTTCCGTAAGGTATGACATTCACAGCCTTGCTTTTTGTAATGAGTCATTTGTAAAAGTACACAAGGCCATTTGGTCCATCATGCTTGTGTGGCTTCTTTGAGAGCTCTCCAATTAGCGCAATTTCCCTGCTTTCCCATTACCCAGAAATATTAAACCAGTTCTATTTTTTTGAAAGTTGCTTTTGAATCTGCTTTTCAGACAGAATATCCAGATACAAAATAATTATCTTGTGTTCTTTTACAACTGTTAAATTCCTCCCAACTTTCTACATTTTCAAAAAAAGGGTCATTGCATCGTTTTCTTTTCTGTGGGTGCCATTCTGGTTCAGTTAATGCATATTTTCCCCTCAAATGTAGTTCACAGAGATCTATTATGACAAATCCTCATTTTCTTCCCAACTAGATAATTGGATGGAATTTTCATAACAAACTCAAACTTTTTTAAGAACCCTAATCTTGCCGTATTTTAAATCTTATTATTATTTCCTGCTCGGGACCTCCCGATCTCTCTAGTATTTCCTCTGTTAAAATGAACAACAAAATAGCTGTGAAGTACAACCTCTTCTCATGTCGAGAGTCCAAAAAAATGTTTAATTGTCATATGTAGTGGCAATGGAACAATGAAATTTGTATTTGTTGCTGCTTTCCTGGCCCAGCAAGTCCCTTGTTTCGGATAGCACTGGAACACGTGGGCCTGTTAATGTATAAGCAGGAACTGCAGATGCTGGTTTAAACCAAAGATAGCCACAAAAAGCTGGAGTAACTCAGCGGGACAGGCAGCATCTCTGGAGAGAAGAATGGATGACGTTTCGGGTGGAGACCCTTCTTCAGACGGAAGAAGGGTCTCGACCTGAAACATCACCCATTCCCTCTCTCCAGAGATGCTGCCTGTCCTGCTGAGTTACTCCAGCTTTTTGTGGCTATCTTCGGCCTGTTAATGTAATTTGATTTTTACCTTCTGATATCTACTTTTTAAGATTGGAAGTCGGAGCAGCGTCTACTCTCCTGAAAGTACTGTGCGTAAGACTGGTTCATACATCTACGAAGAATTCATGCCAACAGATGGAACAGATGTAAAGGTGCTGTGCGCACTTCAGTAAGCTGTTATACCTTACTGCTTAGGGGAAAAGCATACAGGAGTTCTTTTAATTTTATCCCTGCCTGTGCTTTAAAAAAATAATAAATACCATTATTCTCAGATGTACAACCTAGTCAGAATTCGGTAACTTCACTTAGGGTTTAGTGGCTGCTGATGGCTTTGATAGCATCATGAATAGAGAGTGACACAAAATGCTGGAGTAACTCAGTGGGACAGGCTTCAGAGACCCTTCTTTAGCGAAGGGTCTCGACTAGAAACGTCACCCATTCATTCTCTCCAGAGATGCTGCCTGTCCTGCTGAGTTACTCCAGCATGTTGTGTCTATCTTCAATTTAAACCAGCCTCTGCATTTCCTTTCCACACATAAGTAGAGAGTGCTCTGGTTGCTCTGTTGAAAGTCCGCATTGTGAACTTGGGCAGGTCAGTTAGGAAGACTGGGTCCACCTCCATAGTGTGGAAACTAGGGGTGTCCCCATGGGGCGGGGGGCGAGATGTATCCCACAATCGGACATAAAGTACTGGAGTAGCTCCGCAGGTCAGGTTGCATTTCTGGAGAACATGTATAGGTGACGTTATGGGTCGGGACACTTCTTCAGAGATTGTTGCCCTACCCGCTGAGTTACTCCAGCACTTTGTGTTTTTTTTTGTGTAAACCATCATCTGCAGTTCCATTTTCTACTTGTATATCTCAGTATTTGGGTGAGGTAATTGTGAGGTGAGAGCAAAGTTCTCTGTTGTAGCGGTGGATATGGATACTATCATTCAACATCATCATAGATCCATGAATCCTAAACCAGATTTCAAGATTTCTGTTCTTTGACAAATAAGTACACGTAATCAAGTAACAGAGTACTAGTTGCTGCTTTTCTTTGAAAAAACATTTGGCATTAAGTGCTAAATGACATTCTGTTTCTTCACAGGAACTGCAGTGTATGGTAGGATTACAAAGCTCAGAATAAGTTGTGCTGTAGCTCCTTTGAAATTGTGGAGACATTCGTAACCCCTATAGCCTGAATACTGGATGAAAATCAAAAAAACTCCTGTTGCTGGATATATAAAATAAAAACTGAGAATGCTGGAAATACTCAGCAGGTCAGGCAGCATCTGCGGGAAGAGAACTAGAGTCAATTTTTCAGTTTGGAGACCTTTTATCAGAACTCCGATTTAAGGGTCTCCAACTTGAAATGTTGACACTGTTTCTCCTCCCTCGGATGTAGCCTGACCTGAGTATTTCCAGTATTATCTGACTCCCAGCGGATAAGGTGAAGAATGATCACTGGTCATCTGGATTGTATCGTGTGTGGGCAGATGGAATGAACGTAATGTCCTTTTCCTTGCAGGTATACACTGTCGGTCCGGACTATGCTCATGCTGAGGCTCGCAAATCACCAGCCCTCGATGGAAAAGTGGAACGGGACAGTGAGGGAAAAGAGATTCGTTACCCTGTGATGTTAACAGCCATGGAAAAGCTAGTCGCCAGGAAAGTCTGTGTAGCTTTTAAGGTTAGTTAGGAAAGTTGTGGCAGGAAGCACCATAGGACGCAACAATATCATGCCATGTGCAGTATATAAAGGTCGATAATCCTCCATTAGATTGTTCTGGAATCCTCGTTTGGCATTCCATTTGTCTGGAATGCGAGCCAGTGCTCCTGAGTACATTCAGAACGTGCAGCCAGAGCTGGGGTTGGGGTCTGCAACATCAGGAGTCGGGAACCTGGATAGGGCAGAAACTGGAGCCTGGGTCCACAGTGTTAATAGGCATGAACTGCAGATGCTGGTTTATACCGAAGATGGAGTCGAAATGCTGGTGCATCTCAGCGGGTCAGGCAGCATCTCTGGAGAAAATGAATGGGTGATGGTTAGGGTCATAACCCTTCAAACTGAAAGCAGAGGTGGGTGGGGAGGTGAGAAATGGCCAGAACAAATCGGGGGCAGCAACAGATGTCCTCGGGAATGGTGGAGCCCATAATGGCCCAGTGTGTTTGTATATTTCCAGCACTGTTTAAACCTATCGGTTTCGCTGGGGGAAAAATAAATCATATAACTGTATAACACGGGAAATAAAATAGTGATGGGATTTAGACGAGAGTCAAGAGCATTTAATTGCCATGTGCAATAGGGTAATAAAATCAATAGCTCTAATATCCACTGGAACAGAACATTTGCTTTCTCAACATGACCACAGTGCCAAATATGCAAGTTTGCTAGAGTTTTACCATAAAGAGTATGTTTCACAGCCTGGATTTGATTTTGTTGTGTGATGCTGGTTTAATTGTTGGTATTGCATGTTTTCCTATTTTGATCATATTGCTTCCCATCATTTTGATACTGGACTCTTATTTAAAGTCTTTCATTAGAATACGTTTAGACTGGCTCATAAGGTCATGTTATAGCAGAATTAGGCCATTCGGCCCATGGTCAACTCTGCCATTCAATCATGGCTGATCTATCTCTCCCTCCTAACCCCATTCTCCTGCCTTCTCCCCATAGCCTCTGACACCTGTACTAATCGCGAATCTATCTATCTCTGCCTTAAAAATATCCGCTGACTTGGCCTGCACAGCCTTCCACAGATTCACCAACCTCTGTTGTGATTATAGAAGTGTCGTATGATCCAGCTTCCCAATGCCATGAAGGCAGCAGGTTGCATTGATTTTATTAATGAGCCCATTTTGTTTTTCATAGCAAACTGTCTGTGGTTTTGATCTGTTGCGGGCAAATGGGCATTCCTATGTTTGTGACGTAAATGGATTCAGCTTTGTGAAAAATTCGATGAAATATTATGACGACTGCGCAAAAATCCTTGGGTAAGCATCAAATAAAAATATTTTTGCTCGTATGGAACCAGTGCAAGGGTTTTCAAGTGAGAATAGCATTTATGTTGAAGAGACCATTCTGTGAGGGGGGGGGGGGGGGGTGGAGGGATTAGTTACAGGCAGAAGTGGGAGTATATTTGAGAGGGTCATTTCAGAGGGCGCTCCTTGGGAGCAAAGATGGACGGGCGAGGAGAGGGATGTCGTATCCAAGGAAGGCAATGGCTGGTTGCCTGCAGCAGCCTTGGGCTTGCCTCCATCGGACACCACTCAGAAGAAATAGAGCGTGGATTGGACTTTGAAAATAGTGCCTCTTGCATGCAGGCTCAATAGACTATTTCTGTACCCTTGCTAATTGAGGATGTGGTTAGGTGTGCAATACTCTACTGGACTGTTTATAAGAAAATAATTTAATTGTGTGTTTGCACTTGGAACATTTGACAATAAAAACACCAATGGTGTCATGGCTATTCACTCTTTGGGGAGGCCAGTATAGGCGAGTCCGTAGGTGCACATGGTCAGAACAGAAATGATGAGATATTCCTATCCTTGGAGGACATTATAGACAACAGGTGCAGAAGTAGGCCATCCGGCCCTTCGAGCCAGCACCGCCATTCAATGTGATCATGGCTGATCATCCCCAATCAGTACCCCGTTCCTGCCTTCTCCCCTGACCACTATTTTTTAAGAGCCCTATCTAGCTCTCTCTTGAAAGCATCCAGAGAACCTGCCTCCACCGCCCTCTGAGGCAGAGAATTCCACAAACTCACCACTCTCTGTGAGAAAAAGTGTTCCTCGTCTCCGTTCTAAATGGCTTACCCCTTATTCTTAAACTGGCCCCTGGTTCTAGAAGGCCCAAGGTGCATTTTAGTGACAATAGTCCACTAGCTTCATAGTCATCATTACCAATGATAACCTTTTAATTTCAAATGTGTTTATTTAAATTTACCATCTCCCATGTGGGATTAAAATGGAATTAATAATTGTACCTCGAGATACTGAACATAGAAAATAGGTGCAGGAGGAGGCAGTTTGGCCCTTCGAGCCTGCTAGTCCACTGGTGTACTGTCGAACGGTTCCAGCTAAGAGAGTTTAGCCTATGTCTGCACTAGACCTCTATCAAAGCAAATTGCTGGTTTTCCCCCCACAGTGGTTGGAATCACATCTCTCACAAAAGATGGTGGTCGTGCTTGTTGGATAACAAGCAACAGGGCATCAATGTAGGAGTTCTTCAGGGCAGGATCATGGCCTGATAAAGGGGGTTGCCTATTTTAGATAGAAGCATTGAGGATTAAGAGTCTCTGGTCTCTCTTCCCCATACCGTGATACAATAAAGTTTTTGGACATTTTCAAGACCGAGCTACCGAATGACAGAACATGGTAGAAGTGCTGTGCCTATTATCACTTATTTGTACATTTGAAAAGTTGAGCTGAAGTGGGCGAATGGAAAGTATGGAAGTAGATATTTCTTTGGGGGGGGTGGGGGGGATCAACATTTCTTTTGTTTTAAATACAATATTTATATATCTGGTCTATGAAGCAATTAAATTCAGTTTGCTTTTTTCCCTCCAGTAACATAATTATGCGGGAGCTTGCCCCACAACTGCAGATACCATGGTCCATACCCACAGAGGCTGAAGATATTCCCATTGTTCCAACTACCTCGGGAACCATGTAAGTTGAAGCTCCAACATTTGCGCATGTTCTGGTCTGGCCTACTTAACCAAGTTAAACTGTGTGTAATATTGTTAACTACCTGGCATGAAAGACTACAGTTATGCAACGAGGTTTGGGGAGCTGGTGTTGTTCTGCTTGGGAGGGAGGGGAGGTTCCAAGAGGTATTCAAAATCATTGTCTAAATAAGAGCAGGGAAACAAGAGATTGCAGATGCTTGATTTTTGAAATCTGAAATCTTCTGATCATCACCCACTCCTACTGGTCCCATTTCTCCCCTCCACCCTCATTTCCCTCAGTCTACCATCCCTCCCTCTGTTTCTATATCGCCCTCCTTTCTTACAAGATTCCACCATCTGTAGCCATTTTGTTTTCTCCACATCACCCCCAGTCCTTGTGGCTCGCTACCCATCTCTCTCCCATCTGCTGCATCTGCAATCAACTCCTCCTTGTATAGATCCAACTATCACTTGCCAGTTCCTGCCCCACCCCCTTCCTGCACCTCTCTCATCCAACCATCTCTTCTCTACTCGAGCTTTGCCTCGTCCTGACCCCAAAAGGTAGTCTTCTTCCACAGATGCTGCCTGAGTCCATTCAGAAGTTAAAAAAATAACTTGTTTCCAGCAGCAGAATGGTCAGAACAAGATATATCTGACATATATATAAGTCTTTAATGCAAGGAAATTGTGGTGATGAGAAATGCACTGTCTGAAAAGACATTGTAGAAGACTGACCAGAAGAACTTGAGAAGAAGTGTTGTGGGGAAAGACTACCTGTAGAGCTAAGCAACGGACAAGGGCACAATGGGCTGATGGCCCCTTACAGTGCTCTATCATTTATGTATGTTATTTTTTGTTTTGTTTTAGAGTCGGTCAGCATGGAATAGGCCCAGAATCAATATGGCTGTGAGACTAGGGATATCTGCCTTGCACTTTTTCAAACTGGTTCAATGTTTGCATATAAAACAGATTTGACTACTTCTTAAAACAAATGTAATTGTTGGAGGCATTTTGAGTATTCCAGCAATGATAGGCAATGTTTTGAGGTAGTGAGTTGTGGTTCGGGTGACGGTCTGGCTCTTGCCTACTTGGAGTTGAGGTTTGAGTGTGAATATTTCGGGTTTTGGTGAGTTTGGAAACTGGGTTTTGCTCGGTTTATGGAGACATGAGTAACTGCAGATGCAGGTTTACAAAAAAATATATAAAGTGCTGGAGTAACTCAGCGAGTCAGGCAGTGTCTCTGGAGAATATGGTATAGGCGTTGTTTCAGTTTGAAACCTTTCTTCAGAGTGATTGTAGTAGGGAAGCGAAAGCTGGAAAAGGAGTTAAGAGGCAGAGGGGTGGATAAAGAATTGAGATAAAAAGGAGACAAAAGGGTGCTGGATAAGGAGACAGAGGAGTGAAATATAAAGCCAGAGGGTCTCATAGTCATAAACAGACCTTTCAGCCTAACTTGCAAATCAAGACATAAGGACATAAGACATAAGGACATGAGACATTTATTGTCACATTCACCAAATGGTGTAGTGAAATTTGAGTTGCCATTGCAGCACACAAATAAGATAAACATGACACTAGGTAATTTAACATTAAACATAAAAAACATCCCCCCCACAGTGGGATCAACGTTTCCCACTGTGAGGGAAGGCAGCAAAGTTCAGTCCACTTCCCGTGGCCAGGGCCTATTTGAGACCCTGACCGAGGGTCGGTTAGAAGGTGCGCTAGTTCTGCTTGCCTGCATTTGGCCCAAATCCCTTTAAACCTTTCCTATCCATGTACCTGTTAAAATGTTTTTAATATGCTTTGTTCAAAGCAAACTGATTGTGTTTTTGCAGGATGGAGCTTCGCTGTGTAATAGCAATCATTCGCCATGGAGACCGAACTCCCAAACAGAAGATGAAGATGGAAGTCATGCACCCAAAGTTAGTGATCATATTGACGAGGGTTTATTATTGTTATGTGCACCGGAGGTGCAATGAAAAGCTATGTTTGTGTGCTACCCAGTCAAATCGTACAACACTTGAGTACCATCAAGGCATGCACAAGTACAACAAGTAATACAAAGAGAAAAATACCAGAGAGCAGACTGTAGTTCTGCAGCATTGTACCGTTGTAGTTCCGGAAAAAGTGCAGGATCTGCAATGAGGAAGGTTGGGAGATCGGGAACACATCCTCGCTGATGAGAGGATTGTTCGGTAGTCTGATAACAGCAGGAAAGAAGCTGTTCCTAAATCTGGTGGTACTTATTTGCAAGCTTCAGTATCTTCTCCCCGACAAGAGAGAGACGAGAAGAGGGAATGACCCAGGTGATAACGCTGGCTTCTTGCCTGTGGCAGCGTGGTGTTGATGGTTGGGGGAGGCTGCTTTGTGTGGATGGGGAGAGTAGCAGAAATGGAAGGTCATTCAGTCGGCACCATAGCTATCAATTTATTTATGGTTATTTGGTGAAACTTGACATATTCCATTTCATGCTGTGGCCATGTGTGCACACTCATCTCCTGGTGGGAACATCATGGATTTAAGTCCTGCTCTTGGACAGCATCTAGGCTGATGCTCCCAGTGAATCATTGGGAGGTGAGGGTGGTCCTGTCGTGCATGAGGTGCAGTTCTCTTTAAAGAGACTTTGCCATTATTTATTCCTCGACAACCTTCACCAGATAGCTGTTGTAATACTATATTGTAAGTGCTTGTGGGGCCTTGCTTAATGTAAATTGGCTCCATGAATGTTGGATGTGCAGGAGGTTGCAATTGAAGGGGTGCAGGGATCTCTGGTTAGATACTTGGAAGGCTTGTGTGTGCAAACCTCTTGAACAATGAGGCAGGAACAATGAGTAGTTGTGGCTAAGTAGCCAGCAGTCCATTGCTTTGGCTATACATTCATAAGTCACAGGAGCAGAAGTAGGCCTTTCGTCCCATCGAATCCCTTCTGCCAGCAATCTTTCCCTCTCAATTCCATTCTCCCACCTTCTCCCCATAACCCTTGAACCTTGCTAATCAAGTATCCATCAATCACCGCCTTAAAAATACCCAATGACTTGTCCTCCACAGCCATCTTACCCATTCAAACCTTATTGCGCTCCCTAGATTGTGGTTATAGGGCTGCCACAAAGGAATATTGAGGCCCACCATAAATTGGAGGAGCAGCACCTTGTATTTCGCTTGGGCAGTTTACACCGCAGCGGTATGAACATTGACTTCTGCAATTTCAGGTAGTTCCTGCTTTCCCTTCCCCTTCCCAGCTCCCCCTAAGCCCACTGTCTCCGCCTCTTCCTTTCTTCTTCCCACCCTCACATCAGTCTGAAGAAGGGTCTCAACACGAAACGTCGCCCATTTCCTTCACTCCATAGATGCTGCCTCACCCGCTGAGTTATTCCAGCATTTTTGTCTACCTCTTATAATCAAGTCAGTATCTTAACTGTTCTTTCACTGAGGATGGATGTTAAAGTCCTTGAGTACTGAGCAATGTGTTTTCATGGTGTCCTTGATAATGTTCTCCCTCAAAGTCAACATAGCTGAGAAAGTAATCATTTGGAGGAAGGTGTGGTGGTAATACAAATGGACTATCATCTCTTATAGATAAATGTGAAGTTATCCACTTTGGCGGCAAAAACAAGGGGGCAGATTATTATCTCAATGGAGTTAGGTTAGGTAAGGGGGAGGTACAGCGAGACCTGGGTGTCCTTGTACACCAGTCACTGAAAGTTGGCGTGCAGCAGGCAGTGAAGAAAGCTAATTGAATGTTGGACTTCATAACAAGAGGATTTCAGTATAGGAGTAAAGAGGTTCTTCTGCAGATGTATCGGGAGTATTGTGTACAGTTTTGGTCTCCTAATTTGAGGAAGGACATCCTTGTGACTGAGGCAGTGCAGCGTAGGTTCACGATATTGATCCCTGGGATGGCGGGACTGTCATATGAGGAAAGATTGAAAAGACTAGGCTTGTATTCTCTGGAGTTTAGAAGGATGAGGGGGGGATCTTATAGAAACATATAAAATTATAAATGGACTGGACAAGCTAGATGCAGGAACAATGTTCCCAATGTTGGGTAAGTCCAGAACCAGGGGCCACAGTCTTAGAATAAAGGGGAGGTCATTTAAGACTGAGATGAGAAAAAACTTTTGTACCCAGAGAGTTGTGAATTTATGGAATTTCCTGCCACAGAGGGCAGTGGAGGCCAAATCACTGCATGGATTTAAGAGAGAGTTGGATAGAGCTCTAGGGGCTAGTGGAGTCAAGGGATATGGGGAGAAGGCAGGCACGGGTTATTGATAGCGGACGATCAGCCATGATCACAATGAATGGCGGTGCTGGCTCGAAGGGCTGAATGGCCTCCTCCTGCACCTATTTTCCATGTTTCTATGTCTATCTCCTGGGACCTCAAAACCCCGAATGACAAGTTGTAGATTCAGACAGCGTGGAAACAACCATTTTGTTCACACATCCAAACTAGACAATGGGCACACATCCATAATTAATCTAATCTCCTGCCTATGGTCTGTAGCTCCTCTGTGCCTGGGTGATTCAAGTGCTGTCAGCAATTTTGCTTCCACCACTCTCCCCAGCAGTACATTCTGCTGTCTGTCGCTCTCTGGGTGATAAAGATTCTCTACCAATCCGCTCTAAATTACTTGCACCTTACCCTAAATCTACATCTGATAGTTTTATCTACCTCTGATGGATAGTTTAGTTTATTGCCACACATAATGAGGTACCATGAAAAGCTTTTGTTGCGTGCTAACCAGTCAGCGGAAAGGTTATACATGATTACAATCGAGCCGTCCACAATGTGCAGATACATGATGAAGGGAATAACGTCTAGTGAGGGGAAATGTTTCCCACAGTCTACGCTATTTATACTCTTCATAATTTTTATGTACCTCAATCAACCAGGCAGGGAAAGCAGACCTATAAATGTCATCATGTTTATTGAATTTTCTTTAGACTTTGTGGCTCCTTTGTCTTGTGTGAGGGTGACCAGAAGTGTTGAATTGTTGGACTCTTGACTCTGAACAATTCCTGCACAAGGGATTTTTTTAATGAAGATGTCCACAGATGGATTTTGTTACTGACTAGCTAAAGAAAACTTGACACTATTTTCTAATGAGCCTGCTGGCAGGAGGCTTCACCACGTGCATTGTGTTTACTCTGTTCTCGCGCGGAGGCGAAAGGCTTAATGCTGTCCTTGGCATGTCATTGGAAGGCCTCTGCGCCAACCCCAAGTGGCTTATAGTAATCACTGCTAATATAAAGTAAGAGACTTGCATTTCTCTGGTATGGATGAAGTGAACGCTAACAGTCATCTTCCCAGGGTGGGATATTCTGCAATGTGGGACATGGGCTTAAAGTGAGAATGGAGTGATTTAAGAGGGACTTCTGTAGAAACCTTTTCACTTGAGGGTAATCTGTGTCTAGAATGAGCTACCGAGGGAAGCTACAGAAATGGATGCAAATGGATGCGCTTTTTAAAAGACATTTGGACAGATCTATGGACAGGAAGGGTTTAGAGGGCAATGGGCCAAATGCAGGCAAATGGGGCCAGCCCCGAATACTAACTTGGTTGGCATGGACAGCGTGGGCTGAAGGACTTGTTTCCGTGCTGTACGGCTCAATGACTATCTTTCGAAACTTTAAAATGACACTTCTTCAATAGCACTGATTGGCAGCATGCTCACTGTTATAATGTAGGGAAACATGGCAGACAACCTTGCATAGCTAACTCCCATAAACGGCAGGCAGACAAAAGTGCTGGAGAAACTCAGCGGGTGCAGCAGCATCCATGGAGCGAAGGAAATAGGCAACGTTTCGGGCCGAAACGTTGCCCATTTCCTTCGCTCCATGGATGCTGCTGCACCCGCTGAGTTTCTCCAGCACTTTTGTCTGCCTTTGAGTTTCCAGCATCTGCAGTTCTTTCTTAAATCCTATAAACAGCAGGCTGATGATGACGACCAGATAATTTTTAAAGATTAAGTATGGGCTAATGCACTGAAGAGAATTCTCCTGTTCTTCAAAACATTGCTGTCAGATGTTTATATATCTGCCTGAGACAGCAAGCAGAGCCTTGGTGTAATATTTCCAACAGCTCCCTCTGACGTCATTGCATGGGATTTTTGGTCTCTGGTATCCGAACCTGAAATCTTCTGATTTAAAGATGAGAGTGCGTGCCGAGTACCACGACTCCACCTACACCATAATTATAGATGCTCAATTATTTCTATTCCAAACTGAACTGACTCATGTAATGCATCCATAACACATAGGAGCAGGATTAAGGCATTTATCCATATAACCATATAACAATTACAGCACGGAAACAGGCCATCTCGGCCCTTCTAGTCCGTGCCGAACACTTACTCTCACCTAGTCCCATCTACCTGCACTCAGACCATAACTCTCCATTCCCTTCCCGTCCATATACCTATCCAATTTATTTTTAAATGATAAAATCGCTCCTGCCTCCACCATTTCCACTGGAAGCTCATTCCACACAGCTACCACTCTAAAGTTTCCCCTCAAGTTACCCCGAAACTTTTGTCCCTTAATTCTCAAATCATGTCCTCTTGTTTGAATCTTCCCTACTCTCAATGGAAAAAGCTTGTCCACGTCAACTCTGTCTATCCCTCTCATAATTTTAAAGACCTCTATCAAGTCCCCCCTTATCCTTCTGCGCTCCAAAGAATATCCCATCGTGTCTACTCCACAATCAGAGCTGAACTATTTTTCCCATTCAACCCCATTCTCGTGCTTTTTCCCTGTAAGCTTTGATGCCCTCATCAGAACCTATCAATCTCCGCTTTAAAAATTCCCAATGTCTTGGCTTCCACATCAAGTCAAGACTGTGCCAGTGAATTCCACAGATTCACCATGCCCTGGCGAAAGAAAATGCCTCCTCATTTCCATTCTAAAGGTATGTCATATTATACTGAGGCAGTGCCGTCTGGCCCTAGGCTATCCCACTAGTGGGAACATCCTTTGCACGTCCACTTCGAACCCTTTCATTATCTGGTAGGTTTCAGTGAGATTCTCCCCCCCCCCCCCCCCCCCCCCCATCCTTCTAAACTCCAGCGAGTACAGGCTCAGAGACTGGTCGCTGCCATGGCAGTGGGCCTTTTAGGCCAAGATAAAACTATTTTTAAGAACTTGACATTCAAAGGTGTGGTGATTTTGGTGAGATTTTAGTCTCAGAAGAAATCTGCTATTTTACTTTACAACCATTGCACTCCTTCCCTTGTGTATAGTTGTGTCATTGCATCTAGGTGCAGGTGACAATAAATTAACTAGTGAACTAAAGGCTTGAAGAGTAAGAGTGGGAGATTTGAGGGATATTGTGTATGGAAATACCAGAACAAATGCGTGTAATGCCACTGTTCAATAAAGGAGGGAGACAGAGAGCAGGAAACAGATCCATAGATAGACATGAAATGCTGGAATAAATCAGCGGGACAGGCAGCATCTCTGGAGAGAAGGAATGGGCCATGAGCCTGATAGTAGGGAAATGCTGGAATCCACTATTAAGGAACTAACAGGATATTAAAAAAAGGCCATGTAAGGCAATCAGAAGATTTAGCATGATTTCATGAGAGGGAAATCAGGTTTGACCTATTTGCTAGCATTTTGAAGGTAAAACAAACAGGCGGATAAAGGAGAACCAGGCGCTAATAATATTTGGGTTTTCAGCGGTCATTTGATAAGGTGCCGAATGAAAGGTTGTACATGAGATAGGGTTACCATTTGATGCAGATGGGAGAATAGTAACTACAGAAAATGGGATAAATGCATTGATTTATCAGTAACAAGTGGAATGCCTCTGGAATAGATGCGCAATTATCCATTATCTGTTATTGATTTGGTCACCTAGTATGAAACCTACTGGGTGACCAAATCTAATCAATAAAAGACATTGGACAGATAATTGAATAGGAAAGGTTTAGAGGGCTATTGGCAAAATGCAGGCAAACGTATTCCAACTTGGTTAACATGGACAACGTGGGCCGATGAGCATGTGACTGTGTTGTGTGCTAGAATAGAGTAGGTTATAACCAAACTTGCTGATGCAAAAATAGGTGGGTGAGCAAGTTGTGAAGTGAATGCATTTCGCAAGAGATAAAGATAAAGTGAGCAAGCAGAAAGTTGGCAACTGTTTAAACCAGGGCAATGTGACGCTATCCACTTTGGAAGGTAAATAGAAAAAGGAAGTTATTAATTGAATGGTGCAAGACTGTGGTGCAAACATTTCTGGAGGATGTAATACATGAATCGCGAAGGGTTGATATGCCGTAAACACGGAAATTTAGAAATTTAGTGATGTCTTGTCCTTTATTGTAAAGCTTTCTAGTATAAAACATTGTAAAGAGTTTTGATGCAACTTTGTTGTGCATTGGTAAGACAACATTTGGAGTAATTTGCTTGGATGTGGTCTCCACACTTTGAAGGACATAGTTAGAGACAGAGAGATGATTCACTAGGTTAATTCCTTGGGATGAGGATTGATATATGAAGAGGTTATGCTTAATTTGAGTCTAAAAGAATGAGGTGTGAATTTATTGAAATGTGCTAGCTTCAGTGAGAGATTGATAGGGCTGGGAGGATATTTCCCCAGTGGGGATACCAAGAACAATCAGGAACAGTTTCAAAATAAGGATTGTCCAATTTAGTCTCTGATGAGGTGAAATTTCTTCTTTGAAGATCGTGAATCCAGCTGAAATGGATTTAGCACCAAGAATGGACACGAAACAGCTAGATGTCATAACAAAAGCAGAAAATGTTAGTGTTACTCAGTCGGTCGGGCAAATTGTATGGAGAGCTGTAATAAGTTAATGTCTCCTGAAGCATTAACTTTGCCTGTCTCCACAGAAGCTGCATGACCTGCTGGATACCTCCAGTATTTTCTGGTTTTATCTCAGATTTCCAGCATCTGCAGTGTTTTGCTTTTCTGTAGATCTGGATGTGACCGGATAAAAATAACGTTAAGTGATCATCTTCTGTTCTGTGGCGTGCACAGCCTAAAGTTGTTGGACAACTTGTTCTATTTGATCTTCCATTTGTGCACATCGAGTTGATTGCATTAGTCGAAACAGGGCGGACTACGTGAAGGTTGCAATCTTCCACCCCGTTAAATGATCTAAAGTGCCTTCATTCAAACCTATTTGTAAATTAAAAGCCTATGAAATTGAATGGCATTTGGGAGAAGCAATGCTGATTTATTAGCTCAGTGCACAGTTGTTATGGACAGTTTAAAATAAGAAGTCTTAGTCAAATTTAACGGTGTGTATTCTTGTAGCTTCTCGATTGTTACCTAGACCTGTTTGAAGAGACACGTTCAATGAAACATTTGGCCTCCTGCTTGCAGTTTGTCCCAGTTTCTTTGTTATGGTCTTTTGCAAATCTGTTTTATTCTGGTATAGAAAGGAAAAGTGATCTCGACTGCGACACATACTACTTTCGTTAAATTAAATTTCCCATACTGAGCTGAAGTCTTTACCTGTCTCTCAACTAATACCGTACACTTTTGTTTCCTCCTAGGTTCTTTGACTTGTTTGCAAAATATGACGGATACAAGACCGGAAAGCTGAAACTTAAGAAACCGAAACAACTTCAGGTATGAGAAGATTCTCAGCTGAATAATTGTCAAATATTGCCCTTTGGGAACCCCACTGTAAGCAACATGAGCCCTTGATTGTTCCAGTAGCAGGCTGACTGCTCCCAGAAAACATCTTCCAGGTACACCCAGCTCTCGGGAATCTAATGCGTAAAATGGCTATATCTTGATGCTCCCTACTGCTCCCACTGAGCCTTGGGGCTTATGTGCCCATCTTGCCTGGCCTCGGGATTTTCTTGTGCAGCTGAATGTCAACCCAGTGATATGGAACAAAGAAGTAAAATACAGGATTGTTCAGGTAGTATATTCACAAAGCACATGTTCATCTTAGCTGCATGAAAAATGATGACCGACACCTTGCCTCTTCCCCAACCTACATGGCCGCCTAATTATAGGAAGGATGTCAACAAAATAGAGAGAGTACAGAGGATATTTACTAGAATGTTGCTTGGGTTCCAGCAACTAAGTTACAGAGAAAGGTTGAACAAGTTAGGTCTTTATTCTTTGGAGCGCAGAAGGTTAAGGGGGGACTTGATTGAGGTCTTTAAAATGATGAAAGGGATAGACAGAGTTGACGTGGATAAGCTTTTCCCATTGAGGGTAGGGAAGATTCAAACGAGGGCATGACATGAGAATTAAGGGACAGAAGTTTAGGGGTAACATGAGGGGGAACGTCTTTACTCAGAGAGTGGTGGCTGTGTGGAATGATCCAGCAGAAGTGGTGGAGGCAGGATCGATTTTAACATTTAAAAGTAAAGTGGATAGGTATATGGAAGGGAATGGGGGGGGGGGGGGGGTATGGTCTGAGTGCAGGTAGATGGGACTAGGGGAAAATAAATGGTTGGCACGGTTTCCGTGCTGTAATTGTTATATGGTTATATATTTGCACCCTTTGTTGATGCCGAGTTTGCAACAGCAGAAAAGTTTGGAGTTTGTTTCTTATACTGTCAGTGCAATCCCTTAAGTCTCCCTGTACAGTACATCTTAATAGGTTGTCTGTTTCTCTTTATTGAACGAGCCTGTTGTGTTTATTATCAAAACTTTTTTTTATTTTGCAAAATGTTTTATCCTATTGTGAAATCAACAGCCTGTGATTTGTTGCTTAAATACATATGGCCAGTGCTTTTTTCGTAAACAAAGTCCGTGCATGTGTGATTAATTAATAATTGTATCGTGTGGCTGGAAAATGAAACGAGACAAATTGTTAGAAGTGCCAGTATGTCTTACTGTGTGTACTGTCACAAAAATATCACTTCATATGATGATATAGTGCCGATTAGTGCATTGACTTTCTGATCACTAACAAAGCTGTGCCTACAGTGGACAGTAACCACCTGCTCAAAAAACAGTGCCGGAAGAACTCAAATCCTCTAGCATTTTGATTTTTGCTCACGATTCAATCATCTGCAGTTTCTTGCGTTTCCAATAACCACCTGCGGTTGTGCACACTGGAGAGGGGGGGGTCAGACTGCGGAGCTTAAATGACACAGGAGCATATACCCTGGAACATTCCAATGTAGCACTTCAATGGTTAAAGTGAACTGTCTTGTGATGGTACCCAAGCTGCCTGATATATCTTCAGACCTGATTCTCTCTTGGTCCCCGCAGGAAGTTCTAGACATTAGTCGTGATCTTTTAGCTGAACTCGGGCAACATAATGACTGTGAAATTGAGGAGAAGAAATCCAAGTTGGAACAGCTGAAGACTGTGCTGGAAATGTAAGTCTAAGTGTCTAAGGTGTGTGTGTGTGGGGGGGGGGGGGGGGGGGGGGGGAGGGGAGGAGAGAGGTCCAGTCAATGTTTGCATTATGGATGTTACCAAGGTTTCACTGCATTAATATCTTGGCTTGTGTCTTTTTTTAAACTTCAACTTGCACATCTTGAAGTTACTGTTTGATAATATAGACTTGGAACAAGGGTCCAGCTGACATCTGATCATTGGAAGATGTTGGCTTCCTTCCATGAACCACCCTCTCCTGTTTAGTTGGTGGCCCAGTATTTATAGACCTACTCTACTTTATCAAACTCTTTCTGAGGCCAACTGACCACTGAATTCCCAAGGTTCTCTATTAATGTGCCATTTTTGTTGCAGGTATGGCCATTTCTCTGGAATAAATAGGAAAGTACAAATAACATATTTGCCACATGGACAACCCAAGACATCCAGTGAAGAGGAAGGTATGGAATGTACAATTGTAGGTCGATCTGAGAAGTTATATTCTGTTTATTGTCTTCACTAAGATATAACACCGTTGTTAACATAGCCCTCCCCATTGGGAGGGAGAAGGAGCTTGAATGGCACGTTTACAAATCAACTGGGAATGACATACACAAAATGCTGGAGTAACTCAGCGGGACAGTCAGCATCTCTGGAGAAAAGGAATGGGTGACCCTTCTTCAGATGATATCCCATGCTTCTCGAGCCTTTGATCACCTATCGGCCAATCAATTGTCCCTCTCCCCTGTATTACCTATCACTAGCCAGGCTTTGTCTTGCCCACTTTCTTTTCAAACTTTCTCCCCCTACTACAATTAGTCTGAATAAGGGTCCTGACCTGATACATCACCTGTCCATTCCATTAAAATATGCTGCTTGATCTGCCAAGTTACTCGAGCACTTTCTTTTACTCAAGATTCCAGCATCTGCAGTTCCTTGTCAAAAAGTCACAATTCTGAAGTACACATCACCAGGTTGTGTCCAGAGTGCGAATCCTACATAATTCTGCTGTTCCATGGATTCGGAGACCAATTTCAGTTCTGTTTCCCAATTGGTGCAGTTAATATTACAAGCCAAGGACCAAACCCATGCAGGTGTAGTTGGTTACATTGGTCTTTGGTAATCCAGCCTTGATTAACAATGCAGAATTTCTTTAAACCCCAGCATGGCAGCTGGGAATTTAAATTTAGTTTAAAATAATCTAGAATTTAATGTAGGTCATAATGACCCTAATGTAGATCATTAGTGTAATTTAATGTAGGTCATCTGACCTCTCTCACCCTGGCCACAAACTCTTTGAATCACTTACCTCTGGAAGGCGACTCCGGATTGTCAAAGCTGCCATAGCCAGACATAAAAACTGTTTTTATCCACGAGTAGTTGCTCTACTCAACAGCCAAAAATCTGTAGCCTCCCTTTGATCTGCTATTTTGTTGGTTCACATGCTTGATCAATGGTGTTTTATCGTAAATGTTTTATTGTTATTAATGTTTTCTGAGTCATTCTTAACTGTCACTGTATGTCATGTTGTTACTTGTGGGCGGAGCACCAAGGCAAATTCCTTGTATGTGAATAAACGTACTTACTTAATGGCGACCAAAAAGATTGATTTTTTTTGTTTTTATCGAAGAGTGCATACATTTTTTTTTAAAACTTAGCCAAAAAGTGATTTCAGACCTTCAGCAATATGTTTGACTCTTGGGTGCATGCTGAAATGAGCCAGCAGGCCTCATTGTACAAGTTGGCATGGGCAATAAATGCTGCCTTTGCCAAAATGTCCTTTTTTTAACACTTGCTATTCCTCACACTTGGGATTGAGAGGAGGATGGGGGCTTTTTAATCTGACTTCAACGTGGAGTTGTTCTAAATGTAATTCTTGCCATTTTAGTGTGTGTGGTTTCTTTACAGATTCGAGGAGGGAGGATCCATCCTTGCTTCTGGTGCTGAAATGGGGTGGTGAGCTGACACCCGCAGGGAGGGTGCAAGCTGAAGAGCTTGGAAGAGCGTTCAGGTGCATGTACCCTGGAGGGCAAGGTACGTTTTCTCTAAGGTAGCTGTCCCCATCAAAACTACTAGGTACAAATGGTATATGTCATTTGCCAGAGTTTTTCTCCCCTCTTTATTGAGATTGTAACACTGTCCTAAGCTAACAATTTTGCAGAAAAGGTTCCTGAGTCCCATCTGGGCATAGAAAATGAAACCCATGTTGTGCCTTTCAATTCTGGCTGTTTTAAGCCTAATGTTTCTGTGAACAATCCTCTCTGCCTTTCGAGTTACATATAGCTCTTGGGGCTAATGGAATCAAGGGATATGGGGAGAAAGCAGGAATAGGGTACTGATTTTGGGTGATCAGCCATGATCATATTGAATGGCGGCGCTGGCTCGAAGGGCCGAATGGCCTGCACCAATTTCGAAAATGTTTCTATGGATCATGAGCCATAAATTTGGAAACTTGAGGTTTAGGGCCATCAGGTCAGTGACACGAGCACAGCTATGCGCAAAACAGTGAGATGCCATCAAAACTCGGCCATTAGTGTAATGTTTATACTACAGTACATTCAACAGCAAGTGGATGCTGTGTTTGGATTCCGTGCCATTTGTTCTGGAATACTCTGCAAGCATGTTGTTCCATTAGTATAAATACAATTGTGATAAAGATTATCTGTAGCACTGAAGTTCATGGACCTAGACCTTTGAAATGATTTGTCCTGCCTGCACTCTGGTTGATTATCACCGAAATCTCACTCTTCATGAAGGGATTCCCAACTGCAGTCTCAAGATATAATATCGTCCTCAAGTACAGACATTGCATTTGGGGCAGCAAAGTGGTACAGCGGTAGAGTTGGTGCCTTACAGCACTAGAGACCCGGGTTCAATCCTGACTACAGGCGCTGTCTGTTCAGAGTTTGTATGTTCTCCCTGTGGCCGTATAGGTTTTCTCCGGAAGTTCTGGTTTCCTCCCACATCCTAAAGACGTGCGAGTTAATTGGCTTCTGTAAATTGTCCGTGGTGTAGGATGGGACCAGTATACTGGTGATCACTGGCCGACATGGACCCAGTGGGCTGAAGGGCCAGTTTCCAGGACTACCTCTAAACTTTGCTGCCTGATGCTTTTGGTCAATCCTATTTCAATATTGTGAACAGCTTGGCCTCCTTGCCTGACTGATGGATGAAAGTTCAGTTAGGATGCCATGAAGATCTGTTGGCATTGGTAACCTGAGCTGTAGAGTTTTCTGTTTGTGTGTGTGTGTGTGTGGCATCTGTGGTATGTAACTAATATAAATTTTCCATGAGCACTTTTGTATCAAATGGACTGGCATGATGATCATCAACATCAAACCATGCAGAAAGAATTCTTGTCAGCTGTGGTTTTGTAAGGGGTGAAGGGGGGGGGGGGGGCACACACCCTCTCTTCCTATTATTGCTGGGGCAGGATTGATGACACTGCATTGCTGCAAGAAAACACCATGTGGATGGTCTGTCAGCATCTATAAAGAGAAGAGCATATAACGCTGAAGGATCTGGTGCACATTTCCAATGAACAAGTTTAATTTCTGCATCAATTTCCAAGTATCTACTTCCTCTCTTGTAACCCTCTTCTGTAAAAATCCATTACACTAATTTCTCAGTGGGATATGCTATGTTGTGGTCTTTGCCTCCCATTTCATTGTTGCTTTATTCTCCCTTTTTTGAAATGCTTGAAACCAGCGTTTGAAATCCTGATGGTTAACCTGAGCATTTGCAACAAGATGATGTTTCAAGTGTTGTATTTTTAGATGGACGTAGACCCCAGTCGACACTGACTGATCAGAAGTGGTGCTGAGTAATCAATAAGCATTTCTGCTCGCCTGAGGCCCATCTCCGTGTTGAATTTCTTATTTTAAAAACACAACCCTCTCCCACCGGCTGAGTTTTCTAGCCAGGGTGGCGCAGCAGTAGAGTTGCTGCCTCACAACACTAGAGACCCGGGTTCCATCCTGACAACAGGTGCTGTTTGAACAAAGTTTGTACTTGTGACCATGTAGTTTTTCAATGGGGTTTTGGTTTCCTCCCACACACTCCAAAAACGTACAGGTTTGTTAGTTAATTGGTCTCCGTATATTGTAAATTGTCCCTAGTGTGTAGGATAGTGCTAGTGTGTGCGGTGATCGTTAGTTGGCACGGACTTGGTTGACCGAAGGGCGTGTTTCCACACTGTTTCTCTTTTAAAAAAAAAACAAAAAACAAACCCCAAAAACATTTGAACCAATTATTAAAATGTGGAGTGAATTTTCGATTCTTAGCTTTAGTTGGGAAGAGAGATAATAAAGAATCCCCCAACTCCAACATATTCAACATAGATGGTGGTTGGGAACTTTGATTAAATCATGAACGATTGAAAAGGCTGTGTGTTTGGGTTTTCTGAAGAAAATATCCCCTTTATTTTCAACCATTGTTTATTTTAGTAGTTGATCCTTTCGTTACTGGCTGGAATAGACTAAATGAGTGACTTTTTTTTATTGTGGGTTAGAGAGATGAAGCACACAAATATCTTCCCAGTGGTTTTTTTTTTTAAGTCTGTTCTTCACATCATCTCAAGGCTGGAAACTTAAATTGAGGAGAATCTTTATGAAAATTGCTTAGAACAAAATGTAATGTTCTCACATTGGTGGGGTCCAGCACCTGTTATCAGTCCAAACTCCAATTTACTCTGCATAGTGGCACAAGAGACTGGAACCTGTATCAAAAATCAAGGACAGCTGACCCACTGAGTTGTCCAGCTGCTCTCCTTTTTTAATGGACTCTGCACTTTGTATCATCTGATTGATCCATCATGGAACCAGAGGTGGCCTGGGGATTTGTTGCAATTAGTCTTAATTTCTTTGGTCAAGGGACAAGTTAAATTTCTTCTTGTTCCTAGACCAGGATGCAGTTCACTAACGTAAGCCACTCTGTTGTAACATTCAGTTGTGGCTTAACCTACAGTTGAATAGCTTACATAAAGTATTGTGGTGTGGGTGAGTTAATGGATAGTAGCCAAAAAACTCAATTGCATTGCACCTTCCAGTGGAATAGGGTGGTAATTGTGGGGTGGGAGATGGAAAGTCAAGCCAGCCGATGCCAGTGATGAATAATCACGGCCAATGTATGGTTCCTGTTGGTTAGTGTGTTGGATTGGACTTGAAAACATAAATGATGATGTTGACTTGAATTGAAGACTTTGTCACGTGTGACAAGTAACAGTGAAATTCTTTACTTGAATACCGTGCCAAGGTATGCAAATAGTTGCCCATAAAGGACACTGACAAATTTACAAATCCCCCCCCCCTTCCATGCTGGATTGCCCATTGTTCTTCCCCCTCCCTCATGGCGGTTCCCCTCCCATGCCGGGTCATCCATTGTAGTATTTCAATCTGGTCAAGGAACAACCTGCTGGAAGAACTCGGCAGGTCAGGTAACATCTGTGGACGAAAAATGGACAGTTGATGTTTTGTCATGACCTGACCCTCCTTCTGAACTGAAACAGCTGGCCGGTACAAAGAGGTGAGGTGGTGGGCGAGAGCTGGCATGAGATGAGTGGATAGACACAAAATGCTGGAGTAACTGCGGGTCAGGCAGCACCATGAAGAAAATTAATAAGTGGCGTGTCTGGTTGACCTGAAGCATCACCCATTCCTTCTCTCCAGAGATGCTGCTTGACCCGCTGAGTTACTCCAGCATTTTGTGTCCGTCTTTGGTGTAAACCAGTATCTGCGGTCCCTTCCTACGCATGGGAGGGGTGGATCCAGGTGGGGAGGGCTGGATGAAGTCAGGTGGGAGACAGAAGGGTGGACATGACAGAGTTTGGGTTGTGAGGTCGCCAGAGGCTGCAGATGATGGAATCAGATGGGAAAGGAAGGTGGAATATGGGTCCAAATTAGGGAGGTGGGGTAGGCATGGAGTGACTGTGAAAGACTGGGTGAGAGGGGAGCTGGATGTTGGAGGATGAGGGTAGATGGAGACTGAAGGAAAGCAAATAACCTGAAGTTAGAGAATTCAACGTACGTACCTTTGGGTTAGAGACTACTGAGGCGTAATATGTGGTGCCGTTCCTCAAGTTGTGTTTGGCCTTGCCCTGGCAATGGAGGAGGCCAAGGAAAAACAGGTTGGTGTTGGAATGGGGAGAGGAATTAAATTGGCTAGCAACCTGGAGCTCCAGGTGGACAGAGCGCAGGCGCATGGCAATGCGGTTACTTCATCTGCACTTGGTTGCACAGATGTAGAGGAGACCACATAGAGAGCACCAAATGGAATAAATGAGATTCGAGGAGGTATATACGAATCTCTGCTTCACCTGGAAGGGCTGTTTGGTTTGCAGAATAATTATGAGGTTGGAGGTGAAGGATTAGCCCCTCTAGCTTTTTGTCGAGCAATTTCATCCATCACCCACATATTCCTCTCAATATGCGGTATTCCACACTTTTCCCATCATATTTGTCATCTGAAATCCTCGATTACCATCTCCAGTCGTGTCTTAAACTGTTTTTTATCTCCATCCCTCTCTCCCCAACCTGGCTTAATTTGCCAATACATCCCATTGCCCCATTCTCCTCACCCCTTTGTACTGGCAATCTCCTTGCTCTCAGTCCAGAGGAATGGTCTCAACCAAAACTTCGACAGTGTATTTCCATCCACTGATGCTGCCTAACCTGCTGAGTTACTTGAGTTTGGACACGCTAGAGGCAGGAAACATGTTCCCGATGTTTGGGGAGCCCAGAACCAGGGGACACAGTTTAAGAATAAGGAGTAAGCCATTTAGAACGGAGATGAGGAAACACTTTTTCTCACAGAGAGTTGTGAGTCTGTGGAATTCTCTATCTCGGAGGGTGGTGGAGGCAGGTTTTCTGGATGCTTTCAAGAGAGAGCTAGAGAGGGCTCTTAAAAATAGTGGAGTCAGGGGATATGGGGAGAAGGCAGGAACGGGGAACTGATTGGGATGATCAGCCATGATCACATTGGGATGATCACATTGAATGGCAGTGCTGGCTCAAAGGGCCAAATGGCCTACTCCTGCACCTATTGTCTATTGTTACTTGAGCACTTTTTTGCTTAGGTTGTAACATCCTCAGTCCTTTGTGTCTCTACTTTAATCTGGTCCTTTTCCTACTGATCTCCTCCAGCCATCACATTTGCAGCCACCTTGGTCTGTCCAGCCCTTTGCCCCACTCGTTCTCTCCACTGCCGTACTACCCCCTGGTAACTTTGTCTAACAGCATCGAGCCAACTTTCACACGTATAGTGGAAGTGTTCTGCTTCTCTACCACCTTCCTGAGCTCCTTGGCTGTTGCTCGGTCTCTGGCTACTTGCTCTATGCTAAGCTAATGACAAGCAAGTACCTTCTCCCACTTATGACCAAGCTTTGCTGCTTATAAAGCAGCACCTCTAGTTTCTGACTCCATCCCCTTCTGATTACTCACTTGGGTAGAAATCAGCAGTGTGGAAAATCAAAATTGCTCAAGGTGCTTGATTTCGGAAATAAAAACCGAAATGTTGTAAACTATGCTGGTCGGGCAGCATCTGGAATGAGAAGCAACTGACGTTTCAGGTCTGGGACCCTTCATCACAATGTGGATCCCTTATCGAACCAACCTATCGCAAGTTTGAATCTGTCTCCTGCGGCTGCTGTCTGATTTTTTTAAAAATGTGCCCACAAGGTGGCGTAGCGGTAGAGCTACTGCCCCACAGCCCCAGGTTCGATCCTAACTACGGGTGCTGTCTGTGCGGAGTTTGTACGCTCTCCCCATGACCTGCGTGGGTTTTCTCCGAGATCTTCGGTTTCCTCCCGCACTCAAGACCCACTGGTTTGTAGGTTAATTGGCTTGGTGTAAATGTAAAAATTGTCCCTAGTCTGTGTAGGGTAGTGTTAATGTACGGGGATTGCTGGTCGGTGTGGACTCGGTGGGCCGAAGAGCCTGTTTCCACGCTGTATCTCTAACTAAACTAGTAAAGGCTTCCAGACCTGGAACATTAGCTTTAAATTTTCATTTTCATTTCCCGCCGCTGAGGTGTTTGCAGCATTTTGTGTTTTTTCTTTCAGCAGTGGAGAACCTCCTTGTCCTGTTTCATCAACATGAACTTCAATTCCTGAATTCAGTCCACCATCATGCCCTGTGACACCACCCATCCCAATAAACTCCTGCAGTTAATTCACACCTTGGTTGAACTCTTAACTCAGCAGGGTTTGCTGCTCTCCTTGCCCAACCCAACACTGATCACCATTTTACGTTTAACTCTGAAGTACTTCAAACATTTTCAGTATACCACTCTTGTGTGTTGAGTTGTTGAGTCACAATCACTTTAGCTGGGGCATCAGGTGCGAATAATGTTAATCTTTTTTGTCTTTTCCTCCTGCTTTTTATATGAATATAGATGATAGCAGCACAGGTTTGAGCTGTGATTCTCCTATTGACTGTGGTAAGGGATTGATTGCTGCCCTGTGTTCTGAGTTTGTGATGAATTAACCCCCCCATTTCCATTCCCTTTGCATGTCTCGTCCTGGGACCAATCTAACAATCAGTTGCAGCAAATGTGCAACAAACTAATTGTCACGGTGATTCATAAACAGAGTTAGCCTTCTGTTATTCTGATGGTAGCGATTGCCAGGAATCAGTAAAATTATGACGCTGGGAACTTGCACCTGCGCAAGATTACAAATTCCCTTTGATTTGGGGCTGCGTGGCACCCACTTGATACTGCCACTTGATTGAGCCAAGAAATGAATCAATGACATTTTTAATTGAAGTTTGTTTTAACCTTTCATGTGCCTTCACCACCACAACAGTGCCACGCACTTCACATGCCGCACACACATCGGTGCCACACACTCAATTTCACATGGGGTTCAGCTGTTATTTTAACTTCTTCCTCCAAGCTGCAAACCCTAACAAGTAAAAAGAAATAACTGCAGATGCAGGTTTAAAAAAAAAAAAAAAAGGCACATAGTGCTGGAATAGCTCAGTGGGTCAGATGGCATCTCTGGAGAACATGGATAGGTGCCATTTTGGATCGGGACCCTTCTTCTCCGACCCAAAATGTCACGTATCCATGTTCTTCATCGATGCTGCCAAACCCGCTGAGTATTCCAGCACTTTGTATCTTTTCTTCTCTAACAAGTGTTGCCTGTTGACATCATTAATGCAGCTAATTCATTCTTTACTGTGTTTAATATATTTGATTTTGCTGTTGACTCAGATATACATCTGAATTTTATGCTATTGATTACTCCTTCAATCCATTGGATATCAATTTGTTTCTCGGATTTGTGCAAGCCCATTTGTTGAGCTTGATTTGCTCAAACAGTTTAACGACAAATGAAGTCTTTAACTTTTTAAAAGGTTGATATAGATCTTTTATCCTATTCTGCTCCTATTTTCTATAATGCTCCTTCTCCCTTGCTGTTTGTGGTGTTCTGGGGATGTCCCTTCACCTACAAACAATGACCCTCTGCAACACGTAGTTCTTACAAAACAATACATCATGCGTTCTGCTTTGAAAAATCCCGTCACAGCTCTGTTCGTTAAGGATAAAAATTAAAATCATTTGTCAAGAATCAAGAGGGTTTAATTGTCATCTGTACCGAAGCAGAACAGTGAAATTCTTGCTTGCTGTAGAATAATAAGGCTGTAAACAGTGGTCAATACTTAAAATAATAAAACAAACAAAGTTCAATAATTTCCTAATATTAGTACAAAACAAAAGCCCAAAGTTCCTTGTGCAATAAAGACAGTTTGAAGTCTAGTTGGTGTTTGTACTGCTCAATAGCCTAATGGTTGATGGGAAGTAGCTATATCTGAACCTAGTGGTCATGGTTTTCAAACTCCTGTGCCGCCTTCCCCATAGCAGGAGTGAAATGGGAATATGGCCTGGGCGATGTGGGTCCTTGATAATGCTGGTTGCCTTTTGGAGATTCCATCGATAGCGGGGAGATCAATTCCGTGATGGACTGGGCAGTGTCCACCACTTTTTCTAATTTCCTTCATTCCTGGCTTGTTCGAGTTGCCGAACCAGTTTTGTGTAACGTGGTCCACATCTGATGAAGTTAATTCTAGTCAGTGGAAGAGTTCTTTCTATTTAAGACATCAGTGCAGTTTGGGGGACAACGTGCATTTTGAACAGCCGTGAAACCAGTTTACTTTCTCCAATTATCTGCACTTGGATAGGCCTGGAGTCAGTCAATTGATCTCAGCCTCTTTAGATTGTTGTTCCCGTTTTCAACAAACACTTTGTTGAACACGAAAATAATATTTATGCCTTTTCACTGCATTGTATGTAGTGTTGAGATTTAGGCAGCATATTAAATTATTCCGACTTTTCTACGTAACTTTGCAGTTCTGAGAACATTGCTTGGAGTGACCTGGATCACAATAAATCACAATACTGGAATACTGACATATTTGGAAATTGAGATAGTATCAAGATCATAGAGAACAGCATAGAAAGAGGCTCTTCAGCCCACGTTATCCATGCCAGCCCAGTTGGCATACTGGGCTAGTCCTGGCAGACTAATACCAGAATTCAAAAGGTTAAATTAAGTGGACAGATTGCACAGATATATTTTCCTTTTGAGTGGAGAGTTGATTTGGATAATTAATATGATTAAAGTAGTCAGTAGGGTGGATAGAAGTTACATCCCCCTGGGAGTACAGAACCGTGGGATATGACGGATTGTTCAGGATTGGTGTTAAGAGGCCCCTCTACGCACACAGGGAAGTGAAAATCTGAAAATAGACACAATGCTGGAGTGACAGGCAGCATCTCTGGGGAGAAGGAATGGGTGGCATTTCTGGTCGAGACCCTTCTTCAGACGGAAAATCTGGAACTCCTGTCCACAAAGAGCTGAGAATGGGGCATTTGAAAACTTCAGAACTGCAATTGAAAAGATTTGTGTTTTGAGAGTTGTGGAATTAAAAAAAAAAAAAAATAAGATAGATTATCCAAGGTCAAACTAAATGGTAGACCATCTGCAGGTGACAGTGGAGTGATTTGAACAGAGGGTGAAGTGATTTTTGTTTTCTCTCAGGGGATTATGCTGGTTTTCCTGGTTGCGGTCTCCTTCGTCTGCACAGCACCTACAGGCACGACCTGAAGATCTACGCCTCCGATGAAGGCAGAGTGCAGATGACAGCCGCAGCTTTTGCCAAGGTACGTGAAGAAAGAGGCTTTCACGAAACGATATGCTAGAACTTTATTTATCCCAGGAGGGAAATTGATCTGCGAACAGTCATAAAACACAAGATACATGAAATTAAAATGATGAGCGGAAAGGATTGGGGATGTGCAAAGATTTGGGGAGGGGAGTCAGTCTACCCCACTACTGAAGGGGGAAGAGTTGTACAGTTTGATAGCCCCAGTGAAGAAGGATCCCCTCGGGTGTTCTCTACTGCATCTTGGTGGAACTAGTCTGTTGCTGAAGGTACTCCTCGGGTTAACTAGTGTGTCATGGAGGGGATGAGCTGCATTGTCCAGGCTGGTCTGCAGTTTGAGGAGCATCTTCCCCTGCAAGACCACCTCCCATGAATCCAACTCCGCCCCCAGGACAGAGCCGTTCTTCCTGATGAGTTTGTTAATCCTGTTGGCGTCCGCGGCCTTCGCCCTGCTGAAGTATGAGGTGCTGTTATTATATGAGGCAAAATATGAGGTGCTGTTACTCCAATTTGCATGTGGACTAACTCTGACAATGACAGATACAGAAGCCCAGGACAGATACAGAATACTGTATCTTTTTGATTTTGCTAATAACAGTATTGGATTTTATGAAGTGAGGATGAGGTAAACCTCACAGCATAGACACACCAAAATATACCTCTATACCAAGATGTCACCTATCATCTTTCTGTGTACAATGTTACAGGGTCTCCTGGCATTGGAAGGGGAGCTGACTCCAATTCTGGTGCAGATGGTGAAAAGTGCCAACATGAATGGTCTTCTGGACAGTAACAGCAACTCGCTTAGTTGCTGCCAGCACCGTGTCAAAGCCCGGCTTCATGAGTTCATGCAGAAGGATCAGGAGTTCACAGAAGAGGACTACAAAAAGGTAACCGAGTGCCAGCATCCACTGGGTTGGGAGAGGATTGGATGTGATAAGGTGCTCTATGTTAGTGGCACCATCTAATTGTAACGGTTCTACATTAGATTGCAACCTTCAATCCGTGGTCCGCCCTGTTTTGACGAATGCAATCAACCTGGCGTGCGCAATCAAATAAGATCAAATAGAACGAGATGGCCTACAACTTTGGGCTGTGCACGCCATACGCAAGAAGAAGTTCTACATTAGGAAAGCCAAAGCTGATTGCATGGCTGTTGCTTGCTTGCTTTGAGAGAGCTCGAGCATGTTTCCTGTGTATTTTCTACCTATAGCTCTGCATCACAGGTGCCACACAGTTCTGCTATACTTGATCGTTGCATTCTGAAGAAGCTTCACATTATAGAAAATGTTGTTGTAAAAACACTTGTGTCATTTGGGGAAAAGGGAGTTAGCGGCCAGAGCGTTTCAGACTTGCTATAATAATGTTGCTTTTCAAAAATAGTAGGATTTTCAAAAATAAAGATCTTTTTAAAATAACTGAAGTTTATTTTTGTTACTGTGCTCAAGAGGCTTTTGGGGCGGTAGTTGTGAAAGATGTAGAGGAATATGGGGCCCAATGGAGGCAAGTGTGATTAGTGAAGGCGGACATCAGAGTTGACATAATCAAGGAGCCCAAAGCTGCCCATTTCTCCACTATACATTTCTGGAACCTCGTTAGTGCATGCTCAGTCTCTTGTTTTTATGCAAACATGAGATCTCTGACTTTAGCATTATGTTGTGTTGCTAAATTAATTTGTATCACAGAAGGAAGGATCACTAGTGGCCAGTAATCTGTTTGAGGACTTTGATCGTTAAATATACTAACCCTCAGTTTGCCAAAGGCTGTGCTGATGCACTGCGAGTGGTGGTGAACCATCATAAATCTCTACTTTATTCAAGCGGTTTACTGAAATATTAAAAAATATATATTCTTGTGATCTGGGCATTGCCCATCCCTGTTTTGCATTTGAAGTGCTGGCAGTGTGCGCCAATAGTTTGTACCATTGTAGTTCTTCTGGCGAAGGTCCTCTCCTACAGAACCTTTTGGGGAGTAACTTCCAAGATTTGGACCCAGCAACAGCAAAGGGCTGATCACACATTTCCAAGTTGATATTTTGTGTGACTTTGAGGGAACTCTGCAAACGGTGATGATCCTAGGCACCACCTGCTCCTTAGTGGTAGAGATTGTGTCTTTGGGAGATGCTGGTGGAATGAATAACTACGGTGGATTGTGTAGATGGGATGCACTGCATGCACTGAACCAGTGGAGGAGAGAATGAACATTCAAGATGCCCTTCATGAGCGTTGCTTTGTCATTGATAGTATCGAGATTCTTGAGAGGTGTTGCTGCTGCACTTGTCCAGGCTACGCTGATTTGTGCCTTGAAGATGGTGGAAAGTCCTTGGTGTGGTCAGAGGCAAGGCGTGCCTTGGTGCCCAGCCTATGACCTACTCTTGCAGCTCCTGTATTTATCCAGCTGGTACAATTAAGTGTCTGGTCAATGGTGATTCCCAACTGTTGACTTTGGAGGTCTTGGTAACAGTCATGCTGTTTTAATGTAAAGGGCATGTGCTTAGACTCGCTTTTGTTGGGGATGGTCATAGCCTGGCACTTCTGTGGCATGGTTATAATTTGGCCCTTGTGAGCAATGCTGGAATGTTGTCATGTTCTTGTTACTTGCAGATAACAACTAGCAATTATCATGGAATTGAACGTTGTGCCTCCACTTTTGATTTTATGATGGTCCAAGTTTTCAAAACCTCTGGACTTTAAAACGTTGACAGGGTGGGGAATGTCGGTGGCAGCCCTTTGAGGATGTTTAGTGTAAGGTCCAGTCAGTCTCTTGCATATGAGTGAATGAGTTGGTGCGGCCCTGAAGTTTGGCCACCAAAGGTTTGTTTGCATCAATGACAAAGAGCGGCGGGGCCTTGGCATTCTGGTGCGGCCTTGGTTCTTGTAGATTGGTTACTTTGCTTACTAACCAATATAGTGCTTTATTATTAGAAGCTACACTGTTCATATTATTGTAACCCAGCTCGTGCTGGCAGTCTACGCTGCCACACAGCTGAAGCAACATGCTGTAGTGTATTTTAAGTGCCTTTCAATAGATACTGTTGTACCATGTTCGTGAGTATGACTGGGTCATTTGACATGGTGTCAGAAGTGGGATAAAATAAAACCCGATAAACTTAAACACGCCAGTGGGTTACCAGCCACTTCTGACACCATGTCAAATGACAAAGTCATACCATGAACATGGTGTAACAGTATTTATTGAAAGGCACTTAAAATACACTACAGCATGTTCTGGCATCAGGGAGATGGATATTGAACACCTTCCCATTTGTCCTGTAAAGAGCCTGTCCCACTGTACGAGGTAATTCAAGAGCTCTCCCAAGTTTAAAAAAAAACAAAAAAACTCGTTAGTACGTAGAATATGTAGCGGCTACGTCTGACCTCGTGGATGTCCCGTAGCGGCTCGTAATGTTAAGGCAGGTACTCGATAAAAATGTCCACGGGAGCCCCGAGTACTGTGAAAACAATGTCCACGAGAGCCCCGAGTACCTAAGAACGGCTATTACCGTAATTCTCCGAGTTCGAATCGGGGGAAACTCGGGAGAACTCTTACCTCGTACACTGGGACAGGCCCTTTAGTTAGCCACACTCAGCAGGAAGATTGTTGGAGGTCAGGTGCTGGGAAAGGTCTCTTCTGACAACTGATAGTTGGAGCACAATTATCGAAGGACAGAAGTACCCTTTATCGCTGTGTTTCATTGCCAACATAGAATTGTGTTGAAGCAAGACCACAACATTATCAAGTACCATCATTTACTGTCCGTTTGCATTGTAGTGTCTGATGACTGTCGGAATCAATCAGCAGTCGGGTGATTTCTGTTCCTTGTCCTGTTTATTAACACTGTTTGCATCTGGTCTGTTATCTTTTGCAGCTGGCTCCCACTGGCAGTGCGTCTCTTATTAATTCCATGAAGTTAATTCAAAACCCTGTCACCACGTGTGATCGAGTTTACTCCTTGGTTCAGAATCTGACCTCGCAGATTAAGAAGAGGTTAGAAGATCCCAAATCAGCAGGTAAATATATTTATGTGTAAGAAAGAGCTGCAGATGCTGGTTTAAATCAAAGGTAGACACAATGTTGGAGTAACTCAGCAGGACAGGCAGCATCTCTGGAAAGAAGGAATGGGTAATGTTCTTGGGTCGAGATCCTTCTTCAGACATGTTTGTGTGTGTGTGCGTGTATATGTATATAGCCCAGCGGTCTCCCCTCCCTCCCCTCTCCCCACCTCATCTTCTCTACCCCCTGCCCCTCTCCCCCCCCCCCCCCCCCCGGGGGGTGGTTAGTGTGCGTGTGAAGCCGCAGCCACCCTCCACCCCCGCCCCCCCCACCGCAAACACGCGTTGCGGTCTGCACTTGGTCTAGTGTGTGTGTATGTATGTGTGTATATATATATGTATGTGTGTGTATATATGTGTGTGTATATATGTGTGTGTATATATGTGTGTATATATATGTATGTGTGTATATGTATGTGTGTGTATATATATATGTGTGTGTATATATGTATGTGTGTGTATATATATGTGTGTGTGTATGTGTGTGTGTATGTATGTGTGTGTATGTATGTGTGTGTGTATGTATGTGTGTGTGTGTATATATGTGTGTGTGTGTATATGTATGTGTGTATATGTATATGTGTGTGTGTATATATATGTATGTGTGTGTATATATATGTATGTGTGTGTATATATATGTGTGTGTGTGTGTGTATATATATATATATATATATATATATATATATATGCATGTGTGTATATATATGTATATATGTATATGTGTGTATATCTTTTTTTTGAAGCTTACTTCAAAAAGTGTGAAACTTACTGAATAAAATAAATAAACATAAAATGAGGCATGATTTTTTTGCAGAACTAATCGAATAGATGAGCACCATCTATGGAAGAGAAAATAGAGCTAATGTTTCAGGTGAATAGTTAGTTCAGTTCATTGTCACGTGTACTGAGGTACAGTGAAAAGCTTGTTACGTGCAAAGCAGTCAGCGGAAAGACTATACATAATTACAAATTGAGCCATCCACAGTCTTCAGATACATCATAAAGAGAATAACGTTTAGTGCAAGATAAAGTCCGATCTAAGGATGGTCCGAGGGTCTCCAAGGCGGTCGATAGTAGTTCAGGACTGCTCTCTCGTTGTTGATAGGATGGTTCGGTTACCTGCTAACAGCTGGGAAGAAACTGTCCCTTCCACCTGAAAGGTTAAATCTACTTCTCCCCAAAGATGCTGCCTGATCAGCTGAATAGTTTATGCAGTTTTCTTTTTATCTCTAGTTCTCATTATTTGCAGCTTTTTTTAATTGCGCTGATGTGTTATTGAAGCTTGGAGACGTTTGAGTTGGATTCAAAGAACTGGATTAACATCCAGGGATGTAATCAATAAAAGCTATAGATGCTATATTTAATTAACCTCATCTATATCGTGTGGAACACTAGTTCCTTCACTCACTCATCACGCTTTCTTAACTGCTGGAAAAAATACAAACCGTTCTGTTCTGCTTTTGATTGTGATTGAGAATGGAGTTGGAAGAAGGGTCTTGACCCATAATGTCACCTATTCCCTTTTCTCCAGAGATGCTGCCTGACCTGCTGGGTTACTCCAGCATTTTGTGTCTAAAGTATTGCTCTGGGCCATTTTCCCATTAATACTCTCATTGCACCTGAACAGGTAGTGCGGAACCAATATTAAGTGATGGGGAGATTGGGTGAGCCGTAATGAGGTTTTTTTCTTGAGATTATTTCTAGCCAGTGTTCTCAAGAAATATTTGCTGTAATTACTCTTGTGTAATGCCAGGTGCATGTACAAATGTAATGAGTGCATTGTGTTCATTTAATCTTTTGAAAGAAAAATGGTCAGATATTGTTTCCATAGCTGTACACCTTTTCTGCCACGTGCTCCATCTTGATTGCGGTCTTTGTAGATTAGAGCCCGGTAGAATGTATCAGAATTTGTGTAACGTGCCGGATCCTGTCAATTGCAGACCTTCAGCTGTATCACAGCGAGACCCTGGAGCTAATGCTGCAACGCTGGTTAAAGCTGGAGAAGGACTTCCGAATGAAGAGCGGCCGTTATGACATCAGTAAAATCCCGGACATCTACGACTGCATCAAATATGATGTGCAGCACAACGGTGCCTTGAAGCTGGAAGACACCTTGGAATTATTCAAGCTCTCCAAGGCCCTTGCTGATATCATCATTCCGCAGGTAGGAATTAATTGACCCAAAGAGTGAATGCTACAGTACTGGCCATTCTTCCAGGCTCAATATTCAGCTCAACAATGCCAGATTGAATTGAATTGAATTGAATGCCTTTATTGTCATTCAGACCTTTCGGTCTGAACGAAATTTCGTGCCTGCAGTCATACATATATAAAAATAACAATACCATACAATAAACACAAAGTTAACATCCACCACAGTGAGTTCACCAAACACCTCCTCACTGTGGTGGAAGGCAAAAGTCTTAGAGTCTCTGTCTTCTCCCTCCTTATTCTCCCTCTGCGCTGAGGAGATCCAGGCCGCCGCCACCGCTGTCGCCGGAACACCGCCACAGGGCCCGCCGCTGGAACGTCGCTCGAGCACCGCAGCTCCCGAAAACCAGGCCGCCGCTGGAGCACCGCAGCTCCCGACACCCTGGTCGCCGCTGGAGCACCGCAGCTCCCGAGACCCTGGTCGCCGCTGGAGCACCACAGCTCCCGAAACCCAGGCCGCCGCTGGAGCACCGCAGCTCCCGAAACCCAGGCCGCCGCTGGAGCACCGCAGCTCCCGAAACCCAGGCCGCTGCTGGAGCACCGCAGCTCCCGAAAGCCAGGCCGCCGCTGGAGCACTGCAGCTCCCGAAACCCAGGCCGCCGCTGGAGCACCGCAGCTCCCGAAACCCAGGCCGCCGCTGGAGCACCGCAGCTCAGAGGGAGCCAGGCCGCCGCTGGAGCACCGCAGCTCCCGAAACCCAGGCCGCCGCTGGAGCACCGCAGCTCCCGAAACCCAGGCCGCCGCTGGAGCACCGCAGCTCAGAGGGAGCCAGGCCGCCGCTGGAGCACCGCAGCTCCCGAAACCCAGGTCGCCGCTGGAGCACCGCAGCTCCCGAAAACCAGGTCGCCGCCGGAAGCCAGGTCGCCGCTGAAGCTCTGAAGGCCGTGCCGCCGCCGCTGGAAGCTGGAAGGCCGTCACCAGGGCCTCAGCACAGACGGAGACGGTGTCGGGGGACACGACAGGAAAAGTCGCATCCCCCCCGAAGGGAGAGACTAAAACCCCGTTTCTCCCACCCTCCCCCCCCCCCCCACACACACATACACAACCCAATAAACCAAAAATAAACGCCAAAAACAGGGACGAGGACAAAAATAAAATAAAAGACAGACGGACTGCAGGTGAGCCGCAGCTGCCAAGCAGCACCGCCACTTCCGGATAATCAGCATTTCTGGTACTTTTGTTTCATGTTTCTGCCATTCACACCATGTACCTCTGCTGCCGCTTGAAAATGCGCATCGCCAGACTTAGGAACAGCTTCTTCCCCTCTTCGCTGTCCTTTGGTACAATGGCAATAATAATCCTCAATCTGTATTTGTTCATATGCCAGGTTGACATTTGCCACAGTTGATTAGTTTAGAGATGCAGCTTCAGCCATTGAGTCCACGTCGACCATCCATCCACACTTGCTCTGTTATCACGCGTTCGCATCCACTTCCTACACATTACGGTAAATTTACAGCGGTCAATTAGCTGACAAACCTGCACGTCTTTGGGATGTGGGAAGAAACCGGTGCACCCGGACTAAACCCATATGGGCACTGGTAGGACGTTCAAACTCCACACAGACAGCACTCCTGGTCAGGATCGAACCCGGGTCTCTGGCACGATGAGGCAGTGGGCCCACCTGCTGTGCCAATGTCTGAAGTGGAAGGTGCTGCAGCCTCACTGCAATTGAAGAAGAATTTGTTTGAAAGGGGCCAACTTTTTATATATACCTTGGTGTAAACTGCAGTTACATTGTGCTGCCATGAGATGGTGCCAAGAGCTGCAGATGTCTACAAGCACTGCATTCTGATGTATTCTACCTCCAGCATTTTAATTCCAGATCCTCTGTTACAGCCCTTTTGGGCAATCCAGGATAAACCTTGTAATTCAAACGTGTTTTTTATCAAACCAGAACCTTCTATGAATTGAATTAATGCCAACGCACGGCTGATTTGAAGGTTACATTTCCGACACAATGCCACACACACAGAAATAGAAGGCTTTGAATGAAGCATATCTGCATCCGTGCCTCCTGATTTTCATTCACCGCACACAGCATAGCTCCCTGACCATCCTTTAGTGAATGATTTAATTTACTTGCTGGCAAAGAAAAGCCTTGAACATTTATTGAAGGGAAAATGCCTAGACTGTGCTGCTGGTGCACAGATCTAGTCTCCGTACTATTAAATAAGGACATTAAAAAAAGTATCTGAGGGAGTGCAAACCAGATTGTCAAGGATGATGCGGAAACTCGTAGGTTCTAGCTAAAGGGAAAAGTTGGAGCTTTTTCTTTTAGAAAAGATAAAGCTCAGAGATAACATCTTTAAAATTCTCAGTGGGTTGGACAGGATAGATGTGCAGAGCTGTTTTCTTCTGGGAGAATCTACGACTGGGTACATTGGAGCGATAGTTATTCATCGTTTTACTTGGATGGTTGTCTGGCACGAACAATTTAGATGATTTTCTTGAATGCAGTTTCTGCAAAGAAGTGAAACTGATGCACTGAGGTGTATAAAATCATGAGAGGAATAGATCGGGTAGACGCACATCTCTTGCCTGGAGTAGGGGAATTGAAAACTAAAGAGCATAGGTTTAAGGTGAAGGGGGAAAGATTTAATAGGAATATGAGGGGTAGCTTTATCACTCACAGGATGATGGGTGTATGGAATGAGCTGTCAGAGGAGGTAGTTGAGGCAAGGACTATTGCAACGTTTGAGAAACAATTAGACAGTTAAGGGCCTGTCCCACGAATTTTCCTGAGTTTTCCCCTTGATTCAAACGCGCAGAATGTTCGTAGAGATATCGTAAACCAGCCGTAGGTACTCGGGGCATCCTCCCGACTTTTTTTTGCTCGTGGCCATTTTTCATCATGCTGGAAAACACGTCCCGACTTAACCTGATGCCCCGAGTACCTGCGGCTGGCATAACGAGCCACTACGATATATCTACGGACTCCGACGGACCCGTTACGAACATTCTGCGAGCTTGAATCAAGGGGAAAACTCTGGAGAATTTGTGGATAACTGGAGAATTCGTGAATTACCTCGTAAAGTGGGACAGGCCCTTAACACGGATAGGACAGATTTAGAGGGATATATGGGCCAAATGCCGGCAGGTGGGACCGGAGTGTCAATGGTACATGTTTGCCGGTGTCGGCAAGTTGGGCTGAAGGGCATGTTTCCACACTGTATGACTGAGTCTGTGACTCTATGCTGTAAGACTCATTGGAAATTAGGATTCTTATGTAAGGTACAACTCTAACACAGATTAGTTTGGCCAATTGGCCTGATGAACTGCTATATATGAACTGCTTTGCATGCAATTAATTATCAGGAATTGTGCTAACCCTCCACTTTCTAGATGAGATTAGTTTATGTTGCCATCATGTTCGGGCACAAACATTGTGGGCTGAAAGGTTTGCTCCTGTACTGTTTGTTCTATGTTCAAGATAGGCCTGGTAAGTATTGTGTTCATTGAAAGATCCTGAAACTTTGTTTAAGATAAATGACGAGGGGTTAGGTCGATTTGTAATTGATCGTACAGGTCCCGAATAGACTGTCTTGTTCAGAGGCCACTTCCCACTGACGAGGCAGCACTTTGTCAGCACTGTGCAAAGATGTCAGCAGAGGTTATGTCCTCCAGTGAAGCTAAATTACCTCGCCCTTTTGACTCCCTTCAACGATTTCCATTTATATTGCACCATTGATATATATTTGATAATGCATTTCAAGGTGATTTGCAGGAGCATTGTCAAACCAAATTTGATACAGCAATGTAAGGTGATATTGGAATGAGTGGTAAGTTTTAAAGAGTAGCTGAAAGGTGGAAAGAGTCGAGGGGTGCAGTGATCCATGGGGGGACTTGCAGAGTTTAGGGGAATTGGAAATTAGTCTAGAGATACAGCGCGGAAACAGGCCCTTCAGCCCACCGGGTTCGTGCCGACCAACATTAAAACTATCCTACACATACTAGGGACAATATTTTACACATACGCCAACCCAATTAACCTACATGCCTGCAAGCCTTTGTGGAATGTGGGAGGAAACCGAAAATCTGGGAGGAAACACAGGCAGTCACGGGGAAAACGTTCAAACTTCATATAGACAGCACCCGTAGTCGGGATGGAAGTCGGGTCTCTGGTGCTGCAAGCGCTGTAATGCAGCAACTCTACCGCTGTGCCGCCCTACAACATTTGAATTAAAGTAACACTTTAAAGTAATCCTTTCATAGCAAAAGGATTTGAGTATAGGAGCAGGGAGGTTCTACTGCAGTTGTACAGGGGTTTGGTCTCCAAATCTGAGGAAAGACATTCTTGCCATAGAGGGAGTACAGAGAAGGTTCACCAGACTGATTCCTGGATGGCAGGACTTTCATATGAAGAAAGACTGGATAGACTCGGCTTGTACTCGCGAGAATTCAGAAGATTGAGGGGGGATCTGATAGAAACGTACAAAATTCTTAAGGGGTTGGACAGGCTAGATGCAGGAAGATTGTTCCCGATGTTTGGGAAGTCCAGGACAAGGGGTCACAGTTTAAGGATAAGGGGGAAATCTTTTAGGACCGAGATGAGAAAAACATTTTCAGACAGAGTGGTGAATCTCTGGAAATCTCTGCCACAGAAGGTGGTTGAGGCCAGTTCATTGGCTATATTTAAGAGGGAGTTAGATGTGGCCCTTGTGGCTAAGGGGATCAGGGGGTATGGAGAGAAGGCAGGTACGGGATACTGAGTTGGATGATCAGCCATGATCATATTGAATGGCGGTGCAGGCTCGAAGGGCCGAATGGCCTACTCCTGCACCTATTTTCTATGTTTCTATAACACTGAATTAAAGCAATGGAAGGATTTCTGTCATTGATCACTGCTGTGTTAGCTTTTATTATTCTTTCACGGTGGTTCTTTTCTAATGAATTTCTCATGCATATTAATTGAGATAATAAGTAATAAATAATCACTGAACTAATGCCGCATGTCGAGCCTCGCATATCAGCACCGTGACGGTAAAGCTTTGATCTAAACATATTGACTGTTTTTGCGTATTTCCCTTCTGTAAATCAGCATTGCCCGCGTGTGTTAGATGAGCTGTCTCCCTGTCTGTTCATGAATCTCAATCCTAATATTCCCCCAATGGTGATGTTTTTCACTGTGGACCAAGCTTTAGTATGCAAGCTATGTCTGCGCTGTCTGCACGTACAGTCTGCTTTGCTGAGCTCCACCCTCTGAATGGCAACCGGATACAAGTCTTTTATTCTAAGGTGCCTCGCGTTTCTCCATTCTACTGTTCTCTGAGCGCTGGCTAAAAAATTATTTTCCCAGTGGCAGTAAACCTGTGATCGTCACCAGTATTAATTAGATGCTCCCACTGTGCCACTTTACATAAAGTAAAGTGTACAATATTATTTGGTAGACAAAAATGCTGGAGGAACTCAGCAGGTGAGGCAGCATCTATGGAGCAAAGGAAATAGGCAACGTTTCGGGTCGAAACCCTTCAAGGGTTTCGACCCGAAACGTTGCCTATTTCCTCCGCTGAGTTCCTCCAGCATTTTTGTCTACCTTCGTTTTTCCAGCATCTGCAGTTCCTTCTTGTACAATATTATTTATTTAGTTGGCTTGCAGCATTCCTTCTCTGCCATTCTCTTTCCCTCCCTGCTCCCCTCAGCAGAATGTTTATGTTGCATGTACATCTGGAGCGAAAGAAGCTAGTGTCTGACCAAGACAGCGTCATCTCAGTAAACAGCAGTGGAATCAGCAGAGGGCAATTTGTTTTGCAGTGTCAGATTTTAGTCTGAGTCCTGGCTGATGGTAAACAAGGATTCCAAATGGGAATTTGGCATTATCCATTGCAAAGACCGCATATGGCAGTTTTCTGGGAATACCTGGCACTCGTGTTGCAGAGTGGGATCATATTTCTAAGTATTTCAGACAATCCAACCTTCAGAGTCTGAAGAAGGGTCTCGACCCAAAATTACACCCATTCTTTTTCTCTGGAGATGCTGCCTGACCTACTAAGTTTTTCGAGTGTTTTGTGTCTTATTTTAAGGGGCTATCCCACTGCGGCAACCTAATCCGTGAGTCCAGGAGAGTGTCTTCGACCTTCAAGCTCGAGGGCACTCGCCTGGAAAGCCGCGAGCTAGATCAACCGTCCACGTTGAAACCGCGCGCACGCACGCACACTAAGTGCTTTAGATAGCGTAGGAGGTGGGGGGGAGGGAAGAGAGAGGGGGGAAGAAGGGAGAGGGGAGAAGGAGTGGAGACACTTTTAAGAAGTATAATAAAGTTTAACGGGCATTTTACCTACCGGTAGGTTCTCCCTGGTCCTGAAAACTCCAATGAGCCAATCAAAATGCCCGGTCAGCGAAGGAGATTGCCTTCGGCTGCCCTTGACTGCCTGTAACTAAATAGTGACCCCACTCCACTGCACTAAGAGTTCAAAAGAACCATGCCGACCAAATTTTACTCGCGAAAAAATTTCAACATGCTGAAAAATGTTCCGCGACCTAGCTGAGGCCACGTGTATTCGGGAACTTCCCTCGAGCATGAAGGAGAGTTCCAGCGACCTCCTAGGACCACCTGTCGACCATGCTGCGAGTTTGAAGGTCGAAGACCCTCTTCTAAACTCGCAGATTAGGTCGCCCAAGTGGGACAGCCCCTTTAAATGTAAACCAGCACCTGCAGTTCTATCCCACACAATCCAATCTTCTCAACTTTGTCTTCTCTCTCTCATTTCCATATTCGTAAATTCATTAATTATTTGAAACAAGAAATGTGTTGCTAATTTATAGGGTAAAGTTCCCACAAAAATTAATTGAGCTTCAGTCTGCCTGCTATTGTTCTGGGAATAAAAGTAATTTCCTTTCCCACTTGCCCAAATCAAACTCGGTGAACCACAGTGAACTAGAGGGAATGGAAAAATAACCTTTGTGAGATCAGTAAAATGTCTTCAAAACCAGTTGTGCTTTTGCAAGTTGCTGGATTGACGTGTGAAGGAAGAAGATCTGACAAAAGTGCTGGAGAAACTCAGCGGGTGCAGCAGCATCTATGGAGCGAAGGAAATAGGCAAAGTTTCTTGCCGAAACATTGCCTATTTCCTTTGCTCCATAGATGCTGCTGCACCCGCTGAGTTCCTCCAGCACTTTTGTCTACGTTCGATTTTCCAGCATCTGCAGTTCGTTCTTAAACAAAGGAAGAAGATCTGTTTGATGGCCAACCAGGGAGTAAATTGCTGTGTGGTTTGGTACTCTTGCCAACATAGAAACATAGACAATAGGTGCAGGAGTAGGCCATTCAATATGATCATGGCTGATCATCCCAAATCACTACCCCGTTCCTGCTTTATCCCCATATCCCTTGATTCCATTAGCCCCTAGAGCTATATCTAACTCTCAAATGCATCACCATATGGTCTTCTTGGTTAAAGGTATTCCCATCCAATGGTGTGGCTGCGAATGGTATCAAATGTATTCAATGAGAAGCATTGGGTTTATACAAAGTCTAGTTTTTCCTCAGTTGTGCACATATTTCATATTTTAAAGGGAAATATAAATGGATCTTTATCAAATCTCCCATCAGTTTCCCTGGGCGTGAAATATTGGTCCTCTTCTTGGCATTATTTGAGGACCCAGACCCAGCCCTAGGCCCTTGTCGCATAATCGCCTCATTCATCGCCTGGTTTTTTTTTTTGCAACACCCTTTTAATCTCCCTCTCATCACCTTTACTGGTCAACTTGACGACCCCTTTATCACCCATGACTTTGTCCTTGTATTGATTGAATTGGTTGAAAGATGCAGCATGGAAACAGGCCCTTCAGCCCACTGAGTCCATGCCGACCATCGATCACCCATTCATGCTAGGTCTATGCTATCCCACTTTAAATTGCCCAGAGTGTGTAAGGAGTTTTATTGAGAGGCCAATGAACTAATGTGGGAGGAAACCGGAGCACTTTGAGGAAGCCCAGCAGTCACACACAGAATGTGCAAACTCCACACAGACTGAACCCGAGGTCAGGATTGAACCCGGCTCTCTTGCACTTTAGGGCAGCAACTTTACCAGCAGTTCCACCTCTATGGTGTGATGCTATTGCAGTTGTGGTTCCATGCATATCCTGCAGAAATGCATAGCAACCAAGTGACATTGTGAGCGTTTTGTGAGGAGAGGTTGGTAGGGATATGGCGTTTTGCAGAATCAGCCAGTGGTTTGTGCTACTGTCTACTAAAATAATAACTTTCTGCCTTTTTTTCTCTTGCTCTCTCCCCTCTAGAGGACTCCTTAAAACCCACTTTGTTGATCAAGTTGCTCATTTACCTGTCTTACTATCTGTTCCTCTGACATTTTTTGTCTAACAGCTCATGTGAAACATCTTGGGATGCTTTACTGTATTAATGAGCTGTATACATGCTAGTTATTGAGGAGGTGGGATTGATTTATTATGGGACTGATAAAACACTGAGAAATTGCAGGGTATGTTCAACAGTAAAAATAAAACAGTTATTGAGAATAAAAACCTACAGATCTAAAAAAAAAAACGAGATGGTATTTGATGCTTGAATCACCAGAAGGCCTTAACGTTGGATCTTGGCTAACACAATCCAATGCCAAGTCCACTACCCAGTGTGCTTCTCATTGCCCTGTGGCCCTGTTATCCATTAAATACTTTTTTTTTTAAGATAAAAAATGTAAAGCATCTCGCCATAATCTGTACCTATGGCAAAGAATTCCTGAGCTTTGAATATTTCTGCTAATCCCTTCCATTCAGTGATTTTTATTTTTTCATTTTTTTACTTTTATTTTTTGTAATTGATGAGTCCTTTCTCACTGAATCATCAAACAGATACTCTTCACATTAACTTATACACCTAATCAAAACCAAACAGAATGAAAATACTGCTAAATCTGGGTTTGGCCTTGTGAAACTGGCAATCTTTTAAATTATTGTTACCCTTTCATTGACAAATTGTGAATTTGTGCTGTACCCTCTTCACAGTATTTACCCTGCAGAGTAGTTATTAAGATGGCTGATCCGTGGGCGGCTGCTGCTGGGACGCAAGTCGGGGCCTGACCAACCCCGGCTGGGTCGCCTGGGCGAGGGCGTCTGATGTTGTGAGACCCGAAACACCCGATGACCCCAGATCACATCACTGAGGATGCGTCCCAGCGCATCTAGAAGATGTATATTTTCCACACTGAAGTCTGGCTCAGCCAGTGGCACCTAGGAATAGACTGGGTGACAACCAAGAATAGTCTGGTGACTACTGGAGAGACAGTAGACGGCACCCGGGACAGGCTGGGGTAGCACCCCAGTCTGTGTCTTTCGTGAGAAAGTCACCCAATACAGCTACGGAAAGGCCTAGTGAACCAAAAGAGCCTTGTGAGACCCGAAACACCAGATGACCCCAGATCACATCACTGAGGATGCGTCCCAGCGCATCTAGAAGATGTATATTTTTCACATCTGTAATGGAATGGTCTGTTGTTTAACTACGATACGATTGATTACCCTAGGAGGGTTATTGATCTGCCAACAGTCATAAAACACAATATACGTGAAACATGAAATTAAAGTGATGAGTGGAAAGGATTGGGGATGTGCACCGATGGGGGAGGGGGAGGGGACTCAGTCTCAGTATACCCCACGACAGAAGGGGGAGGATTTGTACAGTTTAATAGCCACAGGGAAGAAGGATCTCCTGTGATATTCTGTACTGCATCTTGATGGGACCAGTCTGTTGCTGATGGTACTTCTCAGGTTGACCAGTATGTCATGGAGGGGGTGAGCTGCATTGTCCAGGATGCTCCGCAGTTTGAGGGGCATCCTCCCCTCCAAGACCACCTCCCATGAATATTCAGACCAAGCGGAGGCTTGGCGATTGTTTCACCGAACACCTCCGCTCGGTCCGCAATAACCAACCCGACCTCCCGGTGGCTCAGCACTTCAACTCCCCCTCCCATTCCGTATCCGACCTCTCTGTCCTGGGCCTCCTCCACGGCCAGAGTGAGCAACACCGCAAATTGGAGGAACAGCACCTCATATTCCGCTTGAGGAGTCTGCATCCTCCTGGCATGAACATCGAATTCTCTCAATTCTGTTAACCCTTGCTGTCTCCTCCCCTTCCTATCTCTCCCTTAGCCCTCGGGCTCCTCCTCCTTTTTCCTTTCTTCCCCCCCCGCCTCCCCCCACATCAGTCTGAAGAAGGGTTTAGGCCTGAAACGTTGCCCATCTCCTTCGCTCCATAGATGCTGCTGCACCCGCTGAGGTTCTCCAGCATTTTGTGTAAACCCCCAATATTCCTAGCTTAATTATTTAAGGTATGGTGGCACAGTGGTGGAGTTGCTGCCTTGAAGCACTGGAGACCTGGCTTTGATCTAAAACTAAAATTTGTCTGTATGCTTACCATGACCCCTCTATTCTTGATGTTTTGAGGGCACAACTTTTGCCTGGATCTCATTTGTCAAGAGGGCAGGATCTCTCTTGGTATCCCTTTTCCTGGACTGCTGTTTGCAGCCTTACACTTTGTTTTTCTTCCTGTAGGAATATGGCATTAATAAGGAAGAAAAGCTGGACATTGCCTATGGATACTGCCTTCCACTGATCAAGAAGATGCAGTTGGATTTACAAAGGACGCATGAAGATGAATCCGTCAACAAACTGCATCCCCTGTAAGTCAGTCACTGAGTGCATGAGCCTTTGCCACTTGATCAAACTATGTGCCACTCCTTTCTGCAGATGGCCTTTTGTTATATTCCGAAAATGTTAAACTTGAAAATGTTGGCAAGTATTTTGCTACTCTTTTAACAAAAATTAAGCTGGCAAAGAGATTTAAAAAAAAAAAATGTAATCTGAATCTACTGTTGGAAAGCACAGAGGAAGTGGATTCAATAATAGCTTTCAAAATTTAATCGGATCAGTAGATGAAAAGGAACTCAAAATCGCTCTGCTGCTGGCAAAGGGAGAGGGGAGTGGGGCTAATTGGACAGTTTCGTCAAAGATCTGGCATTGGCTTGGTAGTCAGAATGTCTCCTGGTCCTGTGTAACTCTGGAAATTGAGTTAGTTTGTCGAGGATCCTGTTTGCATGTTACGAGACTATCAGAAAATGGGACGTGGAGCTGATTGCCACGGAGAAGGTAATTTTTGGAACCCATTGGCACCGGATGGTAATATTGTGTGAAGGGATTTGATGTCTTCTGAAATCAGCACAGACTGGGTCTGGTTCTTCCGAACCAGACCCAGTCTGTGCTGACTTCAGAAGAACTGATGGGAATTATATTAGAGAGTTGCCAAAGTGAGGTTGGGGGACAAGATGGAAGTGATGTGTGCTGGTGAGTTAAGGGCCTGTCCCACTTGGGTGTCATTTGAGCGTCACGCACATTGCGCGCGAGGATTTTGGGAATCCCAAAATCCCGGGACACCGAGCATCACTGCCTACGCACCACGCCTCACCACGCGCCATGCGCACATAATCTGCGTTGTGATGCGTACATTATGTCGCGCAAATGACGCCGAAGTGAGACGGGTCCTTTAGGTAAAGACCTCAATTACAAGCACTGTTATGGATTAGCAGGTAGTGGAACATAGAACATTACTGTGGAGCCACGAGGAACTGCAGATGCTGCTCATAGAAAAACAAAGTGAACAGTTTAGAACAGGAACAAACGCACAATATCTTATTCCAAGTTAAACTAATCTCCTCTGCCCTGAAAATTATCCAGATCCCCCCCCCCCCCCCCCCCCCCCCCAATTTCCTGCAGACCCATGCACTTGTCTAAAAGCTAGTCAAACACCACTATCACATCTCCTTACTCTGACCCCAGATTACATGCAATGTCCTCTGTTCAGTTTTCCAGTGTTTCGCCGCTTGGATGAAATAAATAATTCTGACAAAATGCTGGAAGACATTAAGAACATGCGAAACAGAAGCAGGAATAGACCACTCAACCTGTGGCACCTGTTCCACAACTTACCTCCATGCTGCTTTCCCATGCCAATCCCATATTCCAGTGAATAGTGAAGTCTGTAGTCCTCAGCCTATACGTGGACTAGGCACATACTCAGGCACAGACTCAGGCACATACTCTGACTGAGTCTGCATTGACCGAGTCATGTACAGAAAATTTCAAAGATTCATTGCTCGGATGGCATGGTTGTGCAGCAGTTGAGTGCTGCCTCACAGTGCCCGAGACCCTGATTTGGTGCTAACCACGGGTGCCTGTTTGTGCAGAGTTTGCACGTTCTCCCTGTGACCGCTTGGGTTTTCTCAGCGTGCTCCAGCTTCCTCCCACACTCCAAAGACGTGCAGGCTTGTAGGTTTATTGACCTCTTTTAAAAAAAATGTCCCTAGTGTGTAAGATAGAATGAGTGTACCAGTGATTGCTGGTCAGCACAACTAGGTGGGCTGAAGGGCCTGTTTCCATGCTGTATCTCTAAACTAACTAAACCTCTTGGCTGAATACATTTCTTATCCTCTGCCATGCTCCTTATTTTGAGACTTGATCCTTGTTTTAGCTATCCCTGCAAATCTGCGCCTTCCCCAGTAACCTGTAAGAATTATATCTCCTCTCAGTCTTCAGAATTTGAGAAGGTGTAGGGTCAGTCTGCCTAAGCTGTCCCTGTACAGCCAAATCATTATCGCAGGAATCATCCAGGTAAAATGCTGCATTCGTTCTCAGAGAATCATGGGGAGATATTGCACGGAAATTGCACGGAAACGGGCCCTTTGCCCACTGAATCCATGCCAACCATCAAGCACCTGTTTTTACATTAATCCTGCCCTCACCCATTTTATCTTTCCCACATAGTATTGGGGTGGACCTGCCTTCAGAGCCAGAAATGTGTGAGTTCATTTCTCACTCCAGATGCCTTCATGCAAATTTTCTTGACACGTGCATGTTTCCTCCTATTGTGTCTTTTATTTTCCCTACCACCCTCCCGAACATGGAGTGTTCTCTGATCACCTCTTGTCTGAATTAATGCACCGATTCTCACAGTGCAGTACTGTAGAATGCCGCACTTGCAACAAGAGAGCCTGATCTCCATTTTGGTGCTGGGGGCAGGCTGGAGATATAAAAGATCCCAAGTCACTGTGTCAAAGCAAAGCAGGAGTTGTCATCCTAGGTACCCAGACAGCCTGTCTCCCTTCAACGTGATCTGCTCATGAGTGGGTTCCTGTTTGTGGCAACGAGCATTTCCTCCAATTTAACATGTTGAAAGCACTCCGTTGAATGTAAAGGGCCTGTCCTACAAGCATGCAACTCTATGCAATTAGCGCGACCTAACGTGGTCACTTGAGCTGTCCGGCGTCGCGGGGCCGGTCCCACTTCGATCGCCGGAGCCGTGCGGAGTTCGTCCCGACAGCGTGGGGCTCCGAAAAACTGACCATGTTCAAAAATTCCGCGCGGCAACGGCTTGTCGGCTCGCAGTTGCCTCGACGCATTACACACCGCCTCGACATCGTGCCTCCGTGACCCTCTATGTGTGTGGCTCTGTGGCCCTCTGTGTGTGTGCCCCTGCGCGGCACCCGTTTCTAGTTTGATCGCGTTCATCACATAGAGTTGCATGCTTGTAGGATAGGCCCTTAGCTTTCCTTGTGAAAGGCACCCTAGAAATGCAAGTCTACTATCATTTGCTTTGGCAAAACACTGTCCACCTGATTACTTTTCTTCTCGTCGTTTAGCTATTCCAGAGGGGTGATGTCTCCCGGACGCCACGTGCGGACACGGTTGTACTTTACGAGTGAGAGCCACGTTCATTCGTTGCTGAGCTTATTTCGTTTCGGAGGTCTTTTGGGAGTAAGTAGCGCTTTTACTATCATAGTTCTGTCTTGTGTCCAACAATGAGCAGAATTTGAAAGGAGATAATTTTTTTAAATATATGAATCGACCCATCGTTCCCATTGCTAAATGGTGTCTTTTGCCTCATTTCTCCCCTCCCCTATGCCATCAGCTCCCTCCACTGCTACCCAATCTGTCGCAGGGATTCTTAGGTGACCTTGAGTGTGCATTAATAGATTTCCCCCTCTGTTTCTTAGGAGCTAAAGGATCAGCAGTGGAAAAGAGCCATGGACTACCTTGGTGCAGTGTCAGAACTGAACTACATGACTCAGATAGTCATCATGTTGTATGAGGATAACAATAAGGTACAACCTGTGGAAATGGTCCCCGTTTCAGATGCAGCCCAATGGGTTTACAGAACTCCCAATTCTGGTGTCACCAACAAATCTTGAAATGTTAATCTATATTTCAACATCCAAGTAATTTATTAAAATGGTCGTCGTACAGATCATTGGCGTGCACCATTGCCTGCCTTGCTTCAGCTAGAAAACGCTATTCACTGCAAATGTGTAGGAAGGAATTGCAGTTGCTGGTTACAACCGAAAAGCTGGAGTAACTCAGCGGGACGGGCAGCATCTCTGGAGAGAAGGAATGGGTGACGTTTCGGGTCAAGACCCTTCTTCAGACTAGTCAGGAAAAAGGGGAAATGAGAGCTATGGACCTTGATGTAGAGCGATAAAGAACAATGAATGAAAGAAATGCAAAAATAAAACGAGAAAATGGTGCGACTTGGATGGGGGAGGGATGGAGAGAGAGGGAATGCCAGGGTTGCTTGAAGTTGGAGGAATCAATATACCACTGGGCTGTAAGCTGCGCAAGCAAAATATGAGATGCTGTTCCTCCATTTTGCATTTAGCCTCACTCTGACAATGGAGGAGACCTAGGACAGACAGGTCTGTGTGGGAATGGGAAGGAGAATAGTAAGATTGAACGAGAACTTACCAGTTCGAAGGTTGATCTTTATTTTATGAGGAGTCGAAGTGAGGGATTTCGTGAAGAGCCCGCCGGCGCGCATGCTCGACATACTTCAAAGTAGCGGCGTGGAATCACAGAAACCAACAAAGAAATGACTTCGCATAGTAAGATTGAAGTGACTAAGATTACCAGATGAAGGTGATTGAGGGGTGGGCGAGGAGGGCACGAAATCCCTCACTTCGACTCCTCATAAAATAAAGATCAACCTTCGAACTGGTAGGTTCTCGTTCAATCTTACTATTTCATTTCGGAGTCACGTGAGTGACTTCATGAAGACTTCAAAGCTTCTGTGATTACACGCCCTGGACCACGTCCATGCTGACACACCACTACCAGGGATGGATGGGAGGAACAAACTTGCTCAATAGTTCATACTGCAAAACAAGAGCAGAGTTATTAATAACAAATCAAAACCCCTCATGCGGGGACATCTCCACGTTCGTGACCTGCATTCAGCACGGCTTCTGTAAACTGTAGAGGAGCAGCAACAGGCTTGTTATAAAAACGCTGGAACACAGCTTCATTAGCCCATCCTGCTGTGGCGAGAATTTTGTCCATGGGCACCTCCATGACCCTCGCCGTTGACGTCGATGCAGCCCTGTTGGAAAGAGACTTGAACACATTAGTGTCGATACCTGACTTACCCAAAACGACTGGAAGCCACATGGATATCGTCTGGACTGTCACTCGATGATGAGGTCTCTTATGAGTGACAAGCAGGTATCGCTCCATTCCTCTGATGCGTGCCGTCACCTTGACATAGTGGCGGATATGTGAGGCTACACATAGCCTAGCATCTGCGGGGTATGCCGGGAACTTCAGCTGCAGCCCTGTGCACCCAGGTCTATGCTGCTTTAGTAGCTCGTCAATGAAAAAGACTACTTCTGTGGGGGTAGACGTCATTCTGTCGACACAAAGTTTGTGTAGTGTCTGTACCCTCTGAGCTGAAGTCAGCGCTAGTAACATCACCAGCTTCATGGTGCGTTGGTCCAGTTGGAGCCCTTCCATGGGTGACCACGTCCTGAGCAGGGTTAATACGTCCCTGACATCCCAGGTGATATTATAGCGTGGTGTAGGCGGATTCATATTGAATATACCCCGCATGAGTCTGGACACTAGCCTGTTGGATCCTACCTCCAAACTGAGGTAGAATGATAGCGCACTTCTGGCGCTGTTGATGGCACTGTAACTTAAGTGTTCATCATGGTGCAACCCCGCGAGGAATTCCAGGACGTCGGTTGTTGTCACGTCATCGTACGTGATGCGAGAGCGGCTGCAGTAGGCTTCCCACTTCTTAATATGCGAGCGGTATCTTCGCCTTGTAGACTCTCGACACGACGCCCCGGTGGTATCCATGGTCCGAGCCGAGAGGCCGTATTGGACTAACGGCCTGTTCAGAACCTGCAAGCCAACAAATTTAAATAGCCATGGCAGGGATGCGGCTCCCCTGAGACAGGGTGAGTAACCAATTGTGGGCACCCTTCAAAAGGACCCAAGGTTCGTTGAGCATGTCAAAGACCACCGGATACCAAGGCTGTGTGGGCCAGTCGGGTATAATAAGGATGCCCTTGGCAGCATCTGCCTGAATCTTTCCCAATACCCGACTGATGAGGCAAAATGGGGGGAAGGCATAGAAAAACCACTTCCCCCAGTCCAGCGAGAATGCATCTAGCGCTATTGCCCCAGGATCTGGTTCCCATGAAACGTAGGTTGGTACCTGATGGTTCCACCGTGACGCAAAGAGGTCAATGTCCGGTTTACCAAATTTGGCTGTGACTTTAGAAAAGATCTCAGGATGCTACATCCATTCAATGTTGTCATTAAATTTGCGTGACCTGGTGTCCGCCACAGTATTAAGCTCACCTGGCAAATAGGTAGCTGAAATCCAAATGTCTCTTTGAACACACCAGAGCCAAATTGAGTTTGCCAATTTGTCACACGAAACAGGCCTGGTACCACCCATATGGTTTAAATATGCTACTGCTGTGGTGTTGTCTATTTGGAGACGGACATGTGCTCCAACAAGCTTAGAACAATACGCACGAAGTCCGTGGAATGCTGCCAGCAACTCCAAATAGTTAATCCCTTGAGTTAACAACATCGTTGATTCAAGGGTGTCCCATCTGCCACCACAACTAGAGCAATTATTCGTGGATCCCCAACCATTGGAGCTTGCATCAGTTTGCAAATATACCACCGGATTAGCCTCCCTAATAGGCTTGAATGAGTTGCTAATGTGACACACCCACCATTGCAACTCATTTATCGCTTCGGGCGGCAGCTACATGGACCGATCATAATAACCAGCGTTCTGTTTTAACGCAGCAATTTTAGCTCTTTGCAAATTCTGATAATGCAAAGGTCCATATCGCGCTGCCGAAAACAAAGCTACCAGCTTCCCAATTATTGTAGCTAAGTGCCGAATCGATGGTATATTGGTGCGGATTAAATCTTGACACACCTGGGTAACCTCCTCAATCTTGTTAATTGGAATGGTAACCCTCATGCTTATAGAGTTCACCGTGAACCCTAGGTAATTAATCACCTGGGCAGGGTAGAACTTTGATTTCTCTGGATGGACAATAAACCCCAATTGTTGAAATATATTGACAGCAGCTGCAACACCCTGTTCAGCCAATTCCAGGGTGTGGCCCACAATTAAGACATCATCTAAATAGGCCATACTATATGGTGTCGTTGTCTCAAATAAGCCATAATTGGCTTCACTAATTTAGTGAACAATCTAGGGCTGTGGTGAGCTCATTAGGCAAAGCCTTGTACTGCCAGAGTTGCCCCATCCAGATGAATTTTTAAAACCTTCTGTCACATTTCTGGACGGATACCGAATAATATGCGTCTTTTAAACCGATGCATGCCATAAAACAACCATGAGAAATCAATGATTTGGTTGTTTCATCGTATCCATTTTAAAATGAGAATATGTTACAAAAGTATTCAAACGGGTTAGATCAATAATGACACGACAACTTCCATCCTTCTTAGGTCTGGTGAATATGTTCGAAACAAATTCAACTGGCTCATGCACCACTCTCTTAATCACTCCTTTGCTCAAGACTTAACAATTCCTTATAGCCGGCTGCCTGTTCTGCAGCAGATAATTTTAAATGTTCGAGCGGGCATGTGCTGGGATGGAGGAATGTCGCCATTAATAAACTCAATTTTATGCCCCTGAATATTCTGCAACACATACTCGTCACCAGTGAAATTACCTCATGCACCCAAAAAACCACCGAAGGTGACCACCAACATGTGAAGTTAAACAGAGAGAAAAGAGAGAACCAGACCCCCTCACCTCCGTGGTTACCGGCGGTCCTTGACACGCGTGTGTGGACGTGGAGGTGCTGGGTTGGCTTGAGGGCGCTGCGTCTTCGTTTTCCACCAGGGTCTCTGCCGACCCTGTCCTAAAAAAGACCCCTGGTGCTGGGTCTGATGTTGCTGTCGTTGTGGAGCTTGAGGGTGGGTCCTCGTCGAGGTACTGGCAGACCCTCGTGATCGAATGTATGGAGACTTTGAGCCTGACGGTGTGGGGGCACTCTGAGGGCGCATGATCCCCACCGTTTTGGCTTGCTCGTCAAGCTCTTTGACTCTCTTCGAGAGGTCCTTCCCAAAGAGCTGACGGGGCGGGGGCGGCGGCGGTGGTTTGCACACTCCTGCAAACTTTGGATTGAGCGCTGGGCGGATGCTGGTTTTGCGAAACCCGTTAATTTCGTGCTGGGTCGCGCACAGGAGGGCCAGGGCATCTCCCTGGTCCAAATTCAATTCGTCCCCGTCCACCGACCGCACAAAGGCGGTAATACCGGCCGTGAGGAGCTTCAGGATCCGCTGCAGTTTTACCTCCTGTTGACGGATAGCCGCACTGATGTTGCCCCATATCGGCGTATTGACCACAGGCACGTTGAGGGAGTTGCAATTGGATGGAGCCTTGTGACGGCTCATTGCCTGGATGAGGACTTCTTCCTGCTGCTCCAGGCTGATAGTAGATGTTTGTGAAGACGCCCTGTGCCTGTTGCTGCCCTGCTGTTGTTGACGTTGAAGCAGGAGCTCCAGCAGCCGCTCCATACGGTCAATACGCCCTTCACCCTGAACACTCAGGTGGTCGGAGTCCTCCGGCTCTGAAAAGAAAACCGGGCTCCTGTCATCGGCCCGCACCTCGTCGAGGCCCTGCCGGTGCCGGTAGTTGTCGCCAACAGCCGCCGAGGCGAACTGCGCGATTCCTGCGCGGGCGTGTTCAACCGCCTCCGTTTAGCGGGAGCTGAAGCCGCTGCCACTAAGGGCACTTGCGGCGAGGTGTCGGCACCAGCCGAAGCATGGCTGCCTGGGGCCCGCGCAGTCTTGCCGGCTGCCCACATCGTGGACGTTGCCGACGCATGGTCTCGCCCACCCATCCATGGGGGGCTCGGCGACCGTGACGAGACCCGACTCGACCGACCCGTCCCGGCGTCGAGAGTCGGGGCGTGCCGGCTGGACCTCACAGCCGCCCCGGGTCTTTCCCTGGAACCTGACCGCTCCTCCGTGTCAGGCAATGCCTTAGCCCTGGTAGGGTTAGGCTTCTGGGCTCCTGCCCTTCCCCTTCTCGGAGTGGAACAGGCCGTGCAGCCGCACGCACCCAGCTCGAGGTCGCCAGCGAGCCCGCTGACGACCTGACTGCCATGGCAGGTCCCCCTGCTCTGGCGGCACACCACACTCCTCCTCGTCGAACTCCTCCGAGCTGTGGTGTGCTGGCGGATCTGGACCTGTAAACACAGGGCTTACCCACATCTCCGCCTGAGTCCCGGCCTGCGATGCAGGTACTGCCGATGGTAAAGGCCCCGGAACTGTTGACCGGCGAACTCGTCCTGACGTCCTCCGGCCCTTGGAACTCCCATCCATGTCCTTGCTGCAAGACAAAACCAACAACAAGGACCACCAACTAAAGGTAGAATACTTACCTCCGTGGCCCCTTCTGAAGGGCTGGCGAGGAGCGCGCTCCACCGCCAGCCGTCGCAGCAACGCGGTACGACGATATGTCGAGCATGCGCGCCGGCGGGCTCTTCACGAAGTCACTCACGTGACTCCGAAATGAAATTAAAGTGTTTAGCAACTGGGAGATCAGGTAGGTTCAGGTAGACTGAGCAAAGATGCTCAGTGAAACGATCACTCACTCTCGCCAATGTATAAGAGTCCACATCTTGAACAATGGATACGGTAGATGAGGTTGGAGGAAGTGCAAGTGATCCTCTGCCTAACCTTTATTCCCCCTTCTCTTTCAAACGTCACTGTTTCCTGCTGGAGATCCTAACCCATCCCCAAATATGACTTTGGACAGTAATTGTCTGCAGGAGGTTGTTCTGTTCATCCATCCACTTGCAGTGGACACACTATACCAACTTCATTGCTCCTTTCTTTCACCCACACTGACCCATTTCAATTGCAATTGCGAATTAACCTCAAACCGCAGAATCAGAATCACACTTTATTCGCCAAGTCTGTTTTACAACATACAAGGAATTTCATTGGCCAGGTCAGTCATACTATTAAAAGCAACGGATCACTCAAAAAAACACATTTGAACATGAACATCCACCACAGTGACTCCTACACATTCCTCACTGTGATGGAAGGCAAAATGAAGTTCAAGTCTCTTCCTTTTGTTCTTCCTCGGTCGTGGGCCTTGGTCATGGCCCCCGTTGACGGGATAATCTTGACTCCCGTAGCTGGCGGCCTTCGAGCCCTCCGCGTCGAGGCGATCAAACTTCCGCATCGGGTTGGTCGAACCTTCCACAACGTTGGAGCTACCGGCATAGCCTCACCTGAGACCACGAGCCCTTGATGGTGATTCCGCGGTGGGAGAGATCCCAGACAAGGGATCAGCTCCGATGTTAAGTCCGTGCCCCGCGGTGGGGCTCACGACAGTCGAGGAGGCTTCCAGCTCCATCGATGGTAGGCCGCAGAGCGCCCGGAGAATGTGATCCGAAAACTGATCACATCTCCGGGAAGGTAAGAGCTTGAAAATAGGTTTCCCCCGATCCCCTCCCCCCCCACCCCTCACATAAAAGAAACCAAAGAACATTAAAACAAACTTTTAACGCACTAAAAAATAACAAAAATAAAGAAAATACCAATAGACTGCTGGCAGGGCAGCTATCTCCCCGGCGCCCCTGGTGGACTCCTGAAGAGGGATTAAACAAACATTTGCAGTCCATATGTCTCTGGTGTAGCCAAATTAATATTTTTTTGTGTTAAGGAAATGTTCACACATCTCTAAAATTAAAGAGAAGTGTTAATTGGGATTTGAGGCATTGACTCTCTGAGGAATGGATGAAGCTTAATTTTATGTGTGTAGTGACTCTGATAAAATCACACTCGTGGCTAATTGAGAAAACATTTTATTACTTGTAAAATATGGAATCCTCAAGCAGGCAGTTAGGCCCCATTGTGTATATGCAAACCTTGTGGAAGCTATTACTTAAACCTCAATTTTCTGCTGCTTCATATGACCCCTAGTTTGTGTTTTTCTTTTCAAATATTTATATAGTTCCAGTTTAAAAGCTAATGGCGAGGAAGCTTCTAGCTCCCTTTCATACTGCTAATTAAAACAAAAGATTCATTTTTATCACTGCCAATATTTCTTGGCAAGGTGATTCAAAAAGTTGAACGGCACAATGTAAATATATCCCCATTCATCATCTCTCCCTCTCCGTACTGACAGATGCACTGCCTTTGACTAGGTGTTTGATCACTTCCTCCATCTTCACCCAGTTTCCAGATTCCTATCATCTCCTTCAAGAAGCACCTCAACCCAAAGCGTCACCTATTCCTTTTCTCCAGAGATGCTGTCTGACCTGCTGAACCACCCTAGCTTTTTCTGTCTACCTAGCAATGATTTTTTTTTTTAACAGCAGTTTCCATTTTATCAGCATATTTGAGAAGGGAATCCATTTTTATATAGAATAAATGTCTTAAACACTTGTATGTTGTGTGCAGCACGGCGCACATTTGTTAATTTGAAGTCTTATCAATATTATAAAGTGAGATAATATCTTCAGTGGTTGTAGGTTTTCCAATGTGTAGTTTCTAAAGGAAATGCAGCACGCAACAGAGTATTCTGCTGCAGTAAAAAGCTATTAAGTTGGAAAGCGTGCAGGGAAGATTTAACATGTTGCCCGGACTCTAGGGACTGATCTAGAGGGCGAGATTGGACAGACTATGACTTCATTCTCTTGTAGTGCCCGAAGCTGAGGGGTGATCTTAGAGAGGTGTATAAAATCATGAGGGGAATAAAGATGCGGAATTCACATCAATGGTGTTTTATCATTAATGTTTTATTATTATTAATGTTTAGTGTTTTCGGTGTCATTCGTAAATGTCACTATGTCATGTTGTTGCTTGTGGGTGGAGTAACAAGGAAAATTCCTTGTATGTGAATACTTGGTCAATAAACTTACTTTAGAAGCTAGATGTCAGCTGATCTACGGTGAGACCAAGCGTAGGCTTGGCGATCGTTTCGCCGAACACCTCCGCTCGGTCCGCATTAACCAACCTGACCTCCCAGTAGCTTAGGCCTCCTCCACGGACAGAGTGAGCAACACCGTAATTTGGAGGAACAGCACCATATATCAGTCTGCATCCCGGTGGCCTGAACATTGAATTCTCCCAATTCTGTTAGCTCTTGCTGTCTCCTCCCCTTCCTAGCACTCCCTCAGCCCTCGGGCTCCTCCTCCTCCGTTTTCCTTTCTTCTCCACCCCCCCCCCCCCATCAGTCAGAGAAGGGTTTCGGCCCAAAACGTTGCCTATTTCCTTCGCTCCATAGATGCTGCTACACCCGCTGAGTTCCTCCAGCACTTTTGTCTACCTTTGATTTTCCAGCATCTGCAGTTCCTTCTTAAAAACCTGCTTACTTATTTACTTACAATTTTGTTTTCCTAGGGTAGGGGAATGAACAACTGGGGGGTTAGGTTTAAAGAAGTGTAGAGGCTGAATCGATTGATTTATTAAGGTTAAGCAGAAATTGTTTTTGTTCTCTAGGTCTCTGATGCACGCTGCACGATCTTTTATATTATTAATAGGTTTACCACGTGATCAGTGCTCTTGTATCTTGTAACTTGCGCTGTGTGGGTTTGCAATGTTCTGCTTTCCACCAGGACCCTTCCTCTGAAGAGCGGTTTCACGTGGAGCTTCACTTCAGTCCAGGGGCTAAAGGCTGTGATGAGGATGAAAACGCTCCCACAGGATCTGGCTTCCGTCCGGCATCTGCTGAGGTAAGTCACAGCGGGTTGACACAATCCCTTTACGAATCACAAAATAGTATATATTGTTTTCTGCAGTGTTAATTTGGATTTGTCAGCCCCAAATTCTCTTCCAGGTTTTTTTTTGTCAGCTGTGGCCTAATTAAGAGGTTCGTGTTACAAGATTGTGGGACTCCGTCTCACTCAAGAGACTTGGGGCTTTCTGTTTTAACTTGCAGGATAACACTTTGGTCCCATCTCAAGCCATTATTGCTGGGATTTTTGCTCGAGGAAGACTTCAGTTGATGAATAATATCTTGTGAATGTGATCAAGTAGATTTTATTAGGCAGAGTTTCAGTTGAGCAAATCATGAATTTGCACGATTTTGCTTTTGTTTTTTGAAAATGCTTCATTTTTATATCCCTCCTTCTGAAACCAGTGATTATCTCTGCAGCCTTCGAAGATACCCAGTCAGAGACAACAGTTTCATAAAAGATAATTAAAATAGATCAAGTGCTTTAGAAACATAGAAAATAGGTGTAGGAGGGGGACATTCGACCCTTCGAGCCAGCACCGCCATTCATTGTGATCATGGCTGATCATCCCCAATTAGTAACCCGTGCCTGCCTTCTCCCCATATCCCTTGATTCCATTAGCCCTAGAGCTCTATCTAACTCTCTCTTAAACCCATTTAGTGATTTGGCCTCCACTGCCCTCTGTGGCAGAGAATTCCACAAATTTCCGACTCTCTGGGTGAAAAAGTATTTTTCTCACCTTAGTCTTAAATGGCCTCCCCTTTATTCTAAGACTGTGGTCCCTGGTTCTGGACTCGCCCAACATTGGGATCATGAGAATGTTACTTGCAGCAACATACAGCATAGCATTTGTAAACTTTCAAGCAAATCTAAAATGATATAACAATAAAATACATGTTCTACTACTACTCCCCCTTACTCTTTTACTGTTCTATATTTTTGACTAGGATGATTTTACTCTGCATCATTCCAAAAATGGGCAGGATCTGGAGCTGAAATAAATAGTTTCTGGTGCCTCGATATATGTACTGCAATTTTCCTCAGACATTTAGACACAATAGCAGGTGCTGTGAAAGGTGGAGTCTGAACAACCATGAAAGTAATCTGAAATGTAAAAGACGTCAAGTGAAACTTAAAAAATCAGAAACTGCACCAAGATTATTTTTAGATGCAAAAAAAGACATGTGGGCCATCTTGGTTGTGTTTGCTCTTTGTAGATGTATCTAATTAGTCCTTCTTCCACATAGTGTTACAGTGTGGAAACAGGCCCTTTGGCCCAACTCCCCCACACCGGCCAACAATGTCCCAGCTACACGAGTCCCACTTGCTTGCGCTTGGTCCATATCCCTCCAAACCTGTCCTATCCATGTACCTGTCTAACTGTTTCTTAAAATATGGGATAGTCCCAGCCTCAACTACCTCCTGTACGCAGGTTGTTCCATGCACCCACCACCCTCTGTGTGAAAAAGTTATCCCTTGGATTCCTATTACATCTTTTCCTCTTCACCTTGAACCTTTGCCCTCTGGTCCTCGATTCCCCTACTCTGGGCAATGATTCTGTACATCTACACGATCTATTCCTCTCATGATTTTGTATACCTCTTTAAGATCATCCCTCATCCTCCTACGCTCCATGGAATAGAGACCCAGCCAACTCAACCTCTCCCTATCGATCATACTCTCTAGTCCTGGCAACATCCTTGACAATATCTTTCCTATAACATGGTGCCCAGAACTGAACACAGTATTCTAAATGCGGTCTCACCAACGTCTTATACAACTTCTATACTCAATACTCTGACTGATGAAGGCCAGAGTTCCAAAGGCCTCTTTGACCGCCTTATCTACCTGCAACTCGACCTTCTCAGAACCATGCACCTGTATTAGATCCCTCTGCTCTACAACACTACCCAGAGGCCTACCCTTTACTATGTAGATCCTGCCCTTGTTCGATGTCCCAAATTGCAACACCTTGCACTTCTCTGTATTAAATTCCATCAACCATTCCTCTGCCCCCCTGGCCAATCGATCCAGATCCTGCTGCAATTGTTCACAACCATCTTCACTATCTGCAAAATCACTTACTTTTGTATCATCGGCAAACTCAAACTTGCTAATCTTGCCCTGTATATTCTCATCCAAATCATTGATGTTGGTGACAAATAGCAACGGGCCCAGTACTGAACCCTGAGGCACACCACTGGTCACAGGCTTCAGTCTGAGAAACAACCTTCCACCATTACCCTCTGCTTTCTTCCTTGGAGCCAATTTGCTATCCATTCAGCTATCTCGCCTTACTGAAGTCCATGTATCCAGCATCTACAGCTCTGCCCTCATCAACCTTTTTGGTCACGTCTTCAAAACAATCAGATTTGTGAGACACGACCTCCCACATACAAAACCATGCTGACTATCCCTAATCAGCCCTTGCCCATCCAAATGCCTGTATATCCAATATTTAACCAATTTATTTATTTCAGACTAATTTATGGACAGATTCTTGTCCATTTGGGCAACTATTTGCTAATAGCTGCCCAATATAACAACTATTTGGAATTACACTCTTTCTCGTTTATTATATTGTTTACTGAGTACTTTTGTGCTGCTGCAAGTAAGAATGTCTTTGTTCTGCCTGGGACATGTGACAATAAAACACTCTTGACTCTAGATCTTGATCTCGCATCCTTGCTAGTCTTCATTAGTTAAGTCTTTCTGAGTTTGGTTGTAACGGTTTTTCTTGCCTCCGTAGAATGAAGGTGGCTCCAAGACCGATCAGGGCAGCATGGAAGACCTTTCAGAGAATCGAGGGAATGATGATGTGGATGGATTTCTTCCGGCATTGCCAGCCGAGTGTTTTCACACCCACAGGAAGTCTGCCCTGACCAAGGCTCGGAAAATGGGCTCCATGGAGGTAAATATGGAGTGTGTTTGCACGCACGGTTTTTAATTGGTGCATGTGTTGAATTGTTTCTGGCCCAAGGGAAACAAAGTCAGTGGTTTCCTGTTACCATCGACTTTTATCTCTGATACCTTAGTTTAGTTTAGACTTACAGCGCGGAGACAGACTCTTTGGCCCACCAAGTCCGTGCTGATCAGTGATCGCTGTGCACTACCACTATCCTAGGGCCAAGTAACATTTTTTTATTTTTTACCAAAGCCAATTATCCTACCAACCTGTACATCTTTGGAATGTGAGAGAAAACCGGAGCTGTGGGATTCTCTGCCTCAGAGGGCGGTGGAGGCAGGTTCTCTGGATGCTTTCAAGAGAGAGCTAGATAGGGCTCTTAAAAATAGCGGAGTCGGGGGATATTGGGAGAAGGCAGGAAAGGGGTACTGATTGGGGATGATCAGCGATTAAATGGCAGTGTTGGCTCGAAGGGCCGAATGGCCTACTCCTGCACCTATTGTCTATTGCCTAGCTCCCGGCGAAAACTCGCGGGGAGAACGCACAAACTCCGCGCCGGCAGCACCCGTCGGCAGGAGCGAACCCGGGTCTCTGGAGCTGTAAGGCAGCAACTCGACCGCTGCGCCAACGTGGCGCCCTCGCAACCTCCTGCCTAGTCATCATCCTGAGATGTGCCGTTGGCCACAACCTTATCCAGCACTGGCAGATTCCTAAGCAAGTTATTTAAAATAATCTATATATTGCAGTAACACCACTGCTCCCTTTTTCATGCATCAATCCCACATACTTTACAATTCTATAGCTCCGTTTTAGCAGTGTGTCTAATAGTCTTCATCAATACTGTGTGCGTGAAATTCTTTGACTGCTAGTTGTGCAACAGTTGGATCTTTGGTGAATTATTCTCTCTGATTTTACTTTTTCCAATTCATTTATGACATTCGAAGTTCTATTCACCATAATTTAAATGTTTTGCAGCACATTCGTGAGATCAGTGGTTTGCATGAGGGAACTCAATGTAATACATTTGTATTTGCCCATACATGGGTGGGTTTGTTAATTGTGAGAAGGATGCAAAGAGGGTTCAAGGCAAGATAAACAAATTCGGCAAATGCGTAATAGGTGCAGTATAATGTGGTTAAATGTGAAGTTATCCTCTTTAATTGAAGCAAAATAAAAGGCAGAGTATGTTTGGACAAACAGGATTGTTCTCTCTGGAATGCCAGAGGTTGAGGGGAGACCCGACAGAATTAGATAAAATAAATGGCATAGATTAGGTAGACAGTCAGAACCATTTTCCCCAGGGTGAAAATGTCAAAGAATAGAGGGCATAGCTTTAAGGTGAAGGGCAAAGTTGAAAGGAGATGTGTAGGGCAAGTGTTTTTTAAATTATAAGATGGGTGCTTGGAATGCGCTGCCATGAATTATGGAGGCAGTGTGGTTTAAGAGGCTTTTAGGTAGGCAGATGGATATACAGGGAATGAAGAAATATAGATCCTATGCAGGCAGAGATTAGTTTATTTTTACATCATGTTCAGCATGGACATTGTGAATCGATAGGTTTGTTCTTGTGCTGTACCTTTCTGGGTTCTATGCTTTACTTTTTAAATGGTGATGGGGCCAGAGATGTTAGTGTACTTGGTGATTATGGGTGTCTTTTTTTACACCAGTCACTGAGAGCAAATGTGCGTATGCAACAGGGTTTAAAAAGACATATGGCACATGGACCTTCATTGCAGGAGGATGTTTTCCCTCAGGGCCTTGGTCAGATGGCTCCGTGATTGTTCAAAAAATGAGTGAGGTTCACCTGACTGTGTGGTGAACACACACAAAATGCTGGAGTAACTCAGCGGGACAGGCAGCGTTTCCAGAGAGAAGGAATGGGTGACGTTTCGGGTCGAGACCCTTCTTCAGATATATGGTGGGGCTGTTGTATTTGGCGTTATCGTTGACCAGGCTGAATTAATTGGAGTTTGGAAGCATGAAAGGAGCTCACATTGAAACATCCAAAAATGCAGGGAGGGTTTCCTCCTGGGTGGGGTTTTAAAACCAGAATGTCATCTGGAGAAAGACAAGGTAGACAAAGGTGCTGGGGAAACTCAGCGGGTGCAGCAGCATCTAAGGAGCGAAGAAAAAAGGCATTTAGGACTGAGCAGGAGACTTTTCCAATGGCAGTCTAAATCATGAAAGACTGTGGAGGCCAAGTCACTGAACATATTTTAAGAAGGACAGAGATTCCTGGACACAAAATTAATGACTGGGTGTGGGGAATGAGCAGGAAAACGCTGCTGAGATAAAATAATTTTCCATGATTGTATTGAGTAACAGAGGATGTTTAAAGTCCACAAATTTAAAAAAAAAGAAGTTTATTTTAAATTTCTGCTAGTTTCGATGTTTGCATCTTTCTAGTTAATTGTGAAAATGATCAATTTGGTCATTTTTTTCTTATTTGAATACATTATTTTCAGGATGTGGGTGTCAATGGAAAGCCTAGTAATTGTTATGTGGTGTTGCTGAATGTTACTTTCATTCTACTGGGTGATTAGTTATACCAGCTAAGAAGGCTGGTGACAGACATGGCAGGTTGGGGAAGCGTTTTCTTCTGCAATGAGTATTTGCGAACGATTTTGGTTCGCAGAGGGCGCACAGACCTCTAGAATATCCAACTGTAACTTAACCCCTGTGCCCTCTAAGATCTTTCCATCTCTTATCGATGTCTCATCGAACTTTCCATCATCATTCCTCGTATCCTTGTCTGTGGAATTCTCTGCCTCAGAGGGCGGTGGAGGCCGGTTCTCTGGATGCTTTCAAGAGAGAGCGACAAAGGACATTTATTGTCACATACACCAATTGGTGTAGTGAAATTTGACTTGCCATGCAGCACACAAATAAAGATGAGACACAACACTAAAGAATTAACAATGAACATAAAATCACCCCCCCACAATGGTTCCCACTGTGGGGGAAGGCACAAAGTCCAGTCCCATCCCCAAGTCCACCCATAGTCAGGCCTATTGAGGCCTCCGCAGTCGGCGCTACGGCGGCCCGATGTTTTAGGCCTCTTCGCCGGGTGTTGGTGTTCCGGCGTCGGGAGAGTCCTCACAGCAGCTTGGGACACCTGGAATTGCCGCTTCCCTACCGGAGTCCGGGGATATGGACTACTGGAGCTAGATAGGGCTCTTAAAGATAGCGGAGTCAGGGGATATGGGGAGAAGGCAAGAACGGGGTACTGATTGGGGATGATCAGCCATGATCACATGGAATGGCGGTGCTGGCTCGAAGGGCCAAATGGCCTACTCCTGCACCTATTGTCTATCCAATGAAGTCAAGACTAAATTTTGCATGTATGACTTAATGTTGAACCACATTCCATATGCGTAATCTTATAAATAGGCATGCAGATGACCAAATGATTGATGTGCTGATTTAGATTGTCATTTGTAGTTTTAAGCTAGAGAGTGTTTATGTTGATCTTGTAATTTATTCATTTTTACTAATAACTGTAATTCCATCATAAGCACTCGGCATCTGAAGAGTTCTACAGATGTTATTTTAAAATTCTCATCCTTGATTTTTAAATCCCTAAGTAGGCACTCCTCTGTCTGTCTCTGTAATGTTGTCTAGCTCTTGAGCTTTGTGATCTTTCTGCTCCTCAAATTCTGTACTCTGATCATCCCTAAATTTAATCACGCTGCTATTGACAGCTGCGTCAGACTGCCAGAGCCCTAAACTGTAGATATTCCTCCCTAACCCTCTGTCTCTTTCCTATTTCCAAGATCCTCTTTAAAATCTCCGTCTTTAACCAAGTATGTGACCCAAGCTTCACCAGTCATCTCCTTATATGGATCGGTGTCATTTATTTTGTTTTCCTTTGAAGTTCTTGACGTGTTTTTGCAATGATAAAGACGTTATATTAATGGAATTCAAATTATTCAAAGAATCTCAAGTAAAATATTTTATCAAATATTCTTAAACATATTTGAGGTACATTTTGATTCATTTGTACTTTTCCCTGATTATAGACTCTTGCATTTCAGATTCCTGAATCACAGTGCAAACTTAATTTATTTCAATCTGACAGTTTGAATTTAAAGCTTAATGTTTTTTTTGGTGTATCATTGCAGAAAGTTGTTTCCAGTGTCCTTGACTCGGTAGCAGTTAGTCGGTTAATAAGCACCTTGTCTCTTAACCAGGGGCTGCATTCCACTCCAAGATATAAATGAGTAATCTAAGTTGTATTTGGATTTGTGTGTCATTGGGAAAGCTACCATTTATGGCCCATTCTAACTGCCCTTGGGAAGGTGGTGGTGTGTCACCGCTTGAACTGCTATGGTCCTTCTGTTGAAGATATTTCCACAGTACTGTTGGGTTTTGTACTCTGAGAAGATGAAGGGCCACTGATGTATTTCCAAGATGGGGGAACCACTGGTGGTGCGTTCCCTAGTGACTGCTTCCCATGTTTCTCTTGGTAGCAGAGGTTGCAATGGCCTCGGTGGGTAACTGTAGGCACAAGAAACTTCAGGCGCTGGAATCTAGACCAAAACGCATCACGCTGGACAAACTCATGGGGTCAGGAAGCATCTGTGGTGGGAATGGAAGACAGTATTTTGGGTCAAGAACCTTCTTCAGCATCTACTGTAATTCAAATGATTGAAGAAGCAACTTCGGATGCAGGTCCGAGTGACTCCTGTGGTGATGTCCCTGGTTGGAATGATTGGCCTTCAAAGACCTCAAGCATTTTCCTTATATGAGGCATAGCTCAATCATTAAAAAGTTCTCTCCTTATTAACCATTGATTTTACCGTTACCTTGGTGCTTAATTTCCCTCAAGAGCTAAAGTTTCCTATCGTACATGTCATATTCAGTCGAATCTCAAACCACACCTCTGCATTCAGCTTTTTTTATTCTTGTTTGGAGCAAGGCTGGAGTGAGTGGTTCTGTTGAAACCCAAACTTGACATTGGGGAGTAGATTGGTTGGTGAGTGGTGCTTGTCAGCAATGGCATTGATACATTGCTTCACTTAGCTGATCAAGAGCAGTCTATGTGCTAATTAACTACATTGGATTTTTCGTGCTTTTGATTAAAAGAGCTGCATCAGCAATTTTTCACATTCTTGGGAAGATACAAGTGTTGTCGTTGTAAAGATATTTAGTACTCCATCCTAGTTTAGTCTGGTCTCGCATCCTATGCTGGGTCGAATGCTCTTGGCCATTTCTTGATATCACTCAGCATAAATCAAATTGGCTAACGATTAGGCTCTGTGATGAATGGAAACTTGGGAGAAATCTTAGACTGGTATAAAATATAGCTAAATCCCTTTCGTTGAAGTCTTGTCTGCCTGATGCAATGATAGTCAAAGATTCCCTGGCCTGGATGCCAAATTCCCCTGTGTCCCACCTATCATTCCTCCCGGAAGCATTATTATTTGATGCAGATTGATCATCCATCTTGTGTACTGTTGCTGAAAGGTTGTCAGATCAGCTTATCTCCAGGATATTGATTTATCTTTAATGTAAGAAGTGCAACAATAATGGCAGTGCTTCATATCACTGAAGCACCAGCAAACACTACCATTGAAAAGTAGATGCAAATTGTGGATGGTGATTATAAAAATTGAGGGGTTAATGAGAATGCACTTGAAACATATGTATTTCAGATTATAATTCAAACACCCCTCTGAAGGGGCAAAAAGCCAATGAGGACTTTAATACAATAAATTAAAAAAAGACTGAAGATGACTCAGCAGGTCAGAAAGCATCCGTAGAGAGAGAAACTGCTATCATTTTAGGTTGAAGATTCTCCCTGAATGCTGAATCAGAATCAGATTTTATTCTCCAAGTATGTTTTGCAGCATACGAGGAATTTCACTGGCCAGGTCAGTCATACAATTAAAAGCAACATACTCAAAAACACATTTTAACATGAACATCCACCACAGTGACTCCTACACATTCCTCACTGTGATGGAAGGTGAAATAAAGTTCAAGGCCTTCCTTATGTTCTTCGTCCGTCGGGGGCCTCGAGCCCCAGTTGACAGGATGATCTTGACTCCTGTAGTCGGCAGCGTTCGGGCCCTCCGTGTCGAGGCGTTCAGCTCCTGCAGCGGGGGGTTATGAACTCCCCCGCGTCGGTCGATCGAACCTCGCGTCGCGGCTGGTCGAACCTTCTGTGGCGTTGGAGCTCCCGACTCGGCCTCTCCAGAGACTGCGAGCCCTTGATGGTCAGTACGCAGGCCACGGAGGGAGCGATCCCAGGCAAGGGATCCGCTCCGATGTTAAGTCCGCGCCCCGCGGTGCGGCTCACGGCAGTCCGAGGCAGCTCCCAGCTCCAGTGATGGTAGGCCGCAGAGTCCGGATAATGTGATCCGAAAATCAATCACATCTCTGGGAAGGTAAGAACCTGAAAAAAGGTTTCCCCAGTTTTTTTGGGGGGGTTTTTTCCCCCCTCCCCCCACATAAAACAAACCGAAGTACATTAAAACAAACTCTTAACAGATGCTAAAAATAACAAAATGTGAAAAAACGAACGGACTGCCGGCAGTTCCCGGCGCCCCTGGTGGTAGAATTACTAGCATTCTCTGAATTCATTCTTTTTTATTTACAATTCCCCAATTTTGGATTGAGAAGGAAACTTGGAAATGTATCTGACATTCCCAGACCAAACATGGTTCAACAGAAGTATTCTCGAGGCTCCCGATCACCAATATCCCAAATAGCGTCATGCTATCCGGGACCCTGTCTATTAGTAAACTGTGGGATGGGAGAGATTAACTTGTTAAAGTCATTATTTGTGGAAAGGAGCAATGTATTTTGTCAGTATATATAATCAGCCAAATAAAACACTTTGAGTTGATAGCTCCTCCAGCCATTTGCTTCCCCTGGAGACCTGGAGTAAATGATGCTCCCTTTGGGTTTGCATCAGGTCTGGTGCCATCAGCCAACAATCTTCCTGTAACGCAAACTGTCTCACAATGCATTATACAGCTGATCCTCACACTGTCATACTGGCATGTGACTCAAGATCCAGCAATCAGTTTGATTCTTGTCCCCTTTAGGTTAGGCTCGGTTAGGAATGGACGTTAAATGCCAACATTGCCAGTGCCGTCCTCGTTCTGCGAATGAACAAATAGTTTTAAAATAAAACAACTGACTCGCAGGAATGTACTGGCAGCCACCACACAGCTGGGGAATGCAGGGCTCCCATAAATAGCCTGGGTATAATTACCCACTCTTATATGGGTCATACTTTCTGAATTTGGGCATGTGTGTCGTGATCAACAGTCTGATCAAGCAATCAAGGAATTATGGAATGTGCATGAGAGCTGAGGCTGCTGGAGAACGTTGGTGGAACGTTTTACTCATTAACTCATGTGCCTGGTAATCAGTGCTGACCAAACTACCAGTGGTTAAAAGATATCGTGGGGGTCTTGGTTCCATGCTCTTGGGCTTTCCATTTTAAACAACACCAGCTAAATGGAATGTTGATCTGTGTCGATCAAAAGGTGCGTGTCTGAAGGTTGAAACCTAAAGGGCCTGTCCCACTGTACGAGCTAATTCAAGAGCTCTCCCGAGTTTAAAAAAAAATCAGTCGTGGTAAGCATGTAGAATGTACGTAGCTGGTACGTCAGAGCTCGGGACGTCTCTTAGTGGCTCGTAACGCTAACAGAAGGTACTTGGGAAATGCGGTAAGCTCGTGAGGACTCGTGAAGATTTTTCAACGTTGAAAAATGCCCACGAGAGCCTCGAGTACCTACGAGTGGCTATTTCCGTAATTCTCCGAGTTCGAATCAAGGGAATCTCGGGAGAATTCTTGAATTAGCTCGTACAGTGGGACAGCCCCTTCAAGAGAATCATTTAGAGGGGACATAGGATTTGCAAAGAAAATGTTAAGTACAGGTTTTAGTTCTGTTAGAAGTGTGAATAAAGCATGGTTAGAAGTGAAGGGCATACAGGCTTCAACTTGGAAGAAACACTAAAGGGCCTGTCCCACCGTACGAGGTAATTCAAGAGTTCTCCCGAGTTCTCCCCTGATTCGAGCTCGTGTAATGTACGTAGCGGGTACGTAGGAGCTCGTGGATGTCTCGTAGCAGTTCGTACGAGTAACGGTAGGTACTCGGGAGATCCGGTAAACTTGTGACGTTTTTTCAACACTGAAAAATGTCCACGAGTAAAAAAATACTCGTGATGAAAAAAATGGTTACTTTTTACTCGTACGAGCCCCTACGTATTACCTCGTACAGTGGGACAGGCTCTTAAGGGTGGTACGGTGGCGCAACTGGTAGAGCTGCTACCTCTCCGTGATAGAAATCTGAGTTTCATCCTGACCTTAGGTGCTGCCTCTGTGGAGTTAGCATGTTCTCTCTGTGATTGTGTGGGTTTCCATAAGACAGAAGCAGAATTAGGCCATTCGACCCTCTGAGAATGCTCCGCCATTCGATCATGGCTGATCTATTTTTTCCGTCTCAAACACATTCTTCTGCCTTCTCCCCGTAACCTTTGACACCCTTACTAATCAAGAAGAGCGGATATGGAGAGGATGTTTCCACTCGTGGGAGAGTCTAAGACCAGAGGTTGTAGCCTCAGAATTAAAGGATGTTCCTTTAGGAAGGAGATGGGGAGGAATTTAACCTACAAACCTGTACCTCTTTTGGAGTGTGGGAGGAAACTGGAGCTCCTGGGAAAAACCCACAGCAGTCACATGGAGAACGAACAAACTCCGTAGCGATAAGCACCCGTGGTCAGGATCGAACCGGGGTCTCTGGTGCTGTAAGGGAGCAATTCTACCACGGCGCTACCGTGCCGCCCTTAAACACCGCATTTTGTTTCGCCTGTCTGAAGGGACTGTCTCTGCAGCTGTGCCTCGCCTTGTTCCTCCCGCTCCACTTGCCGCTGCAGGACCTTTTGACAAAAAGTCCTTTCAAATCAGAAATTACCTTGAAATTGTCCAATTGTTTTTCTCTTCTATGTAAAGCATCTGTCTTTTTGTTGCCAGGTGCTGTCGGAAAGTTCCCCTAAGTACACTGGATACCGGCTCTTGGTTCCACCATATTCCAGGCAGATCTCTGACGTGAAGCAGAGCGGACTAGGTAAGAGATTTAGATTTGCTGGAGTATCCACAATGACAATTGTTATCTGGTTTCACTACCCACATGATGTCAGGGGTTCTGGGGAGAAGGCAGGAGAATGGGGTTAAGAGGGAAAGATAGATGGGCCATGGTTGAATGGCGGAGTAGACCTGTTGGGCCGAATGGCCTAATTCTGCTCCTATCACTTATGAACTTAAAAGTGACTGTGTGCTTGCAAACCAGAGCCTTGAATGCCAACATGGAATGGCACTACTTGTTATAAAGGAGATTTCAACCAAACTCCAGTGGGGAACCTTTCATCAGCATCAGGTTGAAGAACTGTTCCTGATTTTCAAAATTCAGCTGGAGATTTGGGGCAAACCATAAACCGGCCCATGGTATAAAGGACAGGGTATAGCGGGGGCTCGCAGGAGTCCAGCCACGAATCAGTCACAACACAAAGTTGTGCGAAGGAAACGCATTTATTATCATTACAGTGCTGCTCCCTACTCCTCAAATGGGCATCCTCCTTAAATACCCCCAAGGGTCAACCCCGTGACCTGTGCCTCCCACACCTAACACCTAACACCTCCGCACTGCCCGTGGCCTACCACCAGGTGCCGCCACAGTACCCCCCCCCCCCCAGAGCCAGAGGCACCAAAATGGGCGGCCAGATCGCGTAGATACATCCCCCTGCACCGGGGACTTGCCCGGTCTGGAATAATTCAAGGGCGCCCACAAAGGGGAGGTTGAGCTACCCGTACTGGCTCGCTCCAGAGCCGAGGGTTCGCTCTGCCCATGGCCTACCACCAGGTGCCGCCACCAGGGGGCACATTTGGAATTGGATATTTAATTTGCGGATGATTTAACCTGAGGGGCTGTAGACGCCATGATGGAAGGTGGGATTGACCTGGGTAGCTCTTATATGACTGGCACTAAGAAGATGGGCCGAATGGCCTTCTGTGCTGTAGGTTTTCTGTAATCCATTTATGTGCTAAATCTAAGATTGACGCAAAAAGCTGGAGTAACACAGCGGGACAGGCAGCATCTCGGGAGAGAAGGAATGGGTGACGTTTCGGGTCGAGACCCTTCTTCAGACTGATTTATTTTTTTGAAAGGGGGAGAAACATGCGACATCATACTTTTTATAAATAAGAACAGAAGAGAAAATATAATTATAGACTCTGTTATAGTTAGAATCTTGTCTCCAGCTTTTTATGTCCTGCAGGAATAACAGCAAGCCCACTGGAAGTGTCGGATTAAGAAGCACTATTGTGGTAAATTGGGGAGATAAAAATAGGATGGCTTTTCATTAGATGAAGATTAAGAGGAGCTTTGAAATAAAAGTTAATATTTTGCAAGATAAATAGATAAATTTGCCAGTGGTATTAATTTAATAACTGAGGGAAAGATTCAAGATCTTTGAAGGAACTGTGAGATTAGGAAGATATTTTAATGAATGGAGTGTACTGGCAGAGTAGAGAAAGTTAAGGAGGAAGTCAAAGCTCATTCATAACCTAGATCATACTGTTTCTGCACCATAAAATTTAATTTTTTAAGCATCTTGATTGCATTTAGAAGTAGTCATGGTGCCAAATACATCACATAATTGCATGATAACACTCCCTGTAACTCAATATCAGGGAGATTATGCTTCTGGGCCTTCTTTTTACTCCGGGAGTACAGGTGTGGAATCTGGAATGAATGTTTTGTGACTATTAGTGGTCTCTGGAGAGAAGGAATGAGCGCCGTTTCTGGTCGAGCCCTTTCTTCAGACTGATCAGTCAGTCAGGATACATTGTGTGGCATTTGGAGTTGTGTGACTTAGGAAGTGCTGCCACAGGGTTGGGGTTAACCAGCATTCATTCTTCAGCAGTGTGTTGCTTCCCGTGTTACTGGGCTGTGCCAGCCTGGGAATGTTTGATGCAAGCATGGGATGCCTGGACCCACAAATGATCTGTTTACAGGCGTTAGTAGCCCCTTCTTTGGCAAACACAAATAAAGTGGAATTAGAGGTGAAATGTGTTGTAATAATTGCTTGGCTTGTATGTGCGCACTTGATGAAATGGATTTGAAAAATATAATCATACTTTATTAGCCAAATATGTTTTGCAACATACGAGGAATTTGATTTGCCGTACAGTCATACCAATAAAAAGCAAAGCACACAAAATATATTTTAACATAAACATCCACCACAGTTACCCCTCCATATTTCTCACTGTGATGGAAGGCGGGGAAAAAGTTAAATCTCTTTGTTCTCCTGCAGCCAAGGGCCTCGAGTGTTCTGTTGACGGGACAATCTTGGCCCCCGTAGCCAGAGGTCAGGCACTCCGCATCGGGGCGAACAAGCTCCCGCATCGGGGGGGGGGGGGGGGAAATCTCAGCTCATCGCGGGGCTGGTCGAACCGCTTACGAATTTGGAGCTTTCCGACATCAGTCTCGACCCAAGACTGCGAGCTCTTCGATGTTGGAGCGTCGATCTCAGGCAAGGGATCGCAGGCTCCGATGGCAGGTCCACGGCCCCGCGGTGGGGCTCAAAATCAGTCTCTGGCTAGGCCACCAGCTCCATGATGTTAGGCTGCAGAACGACTGGAGATACGATCCAGAAAACAATCTGGATTTGTCGAAGCATTTGTCGAAACAGGGCGGACCACGTGAAGGTTGCAATCTCACACCCCGGGTATTCTCCATCTATGCCTACCCCATACTGCAATCTGACCCGAAGCGTGCTCTGTGAATGCCCATCAGCATTAAAATGAACTGTTTAGTTGACTGACTGAATAATAATAACTCTTCTGCAGATACTCACAGCGTCCCATGCTTGCCCAAACTTGGTCATAGAGTGTGGAAATAGGCCCTTCAGCCCAACTTGCTGATGCCGACCAGCATGCCCCATCTACATTTGTCCCATCTGCCAGTGCTTGGCCCATATCCATCTAAACCTACTCATTCCATGTTCCTGTCCAAATGTCTCTTAAATGTTATGATAATATACCTGCCTCAACTACTTCCTATGTTCTATATACCCACCACCCTTTATGTGTTTGGAAAAAGTGAACTCTCGGGTTCCTATTAAATCTTTCCTCTCTCACCTTAAACCTATGTCCTCTGGTTCTTGATTACCCTATTCTGGGCAAAAGACTGCATTTACCCAATTAATTCATGGAAACATAGAAAATGGATGCAGGAGGAGGCCATTTGGCCCTTTGAGCCAGCACCGCCATTCATTGTGATCATGGCTGATTGTTCCCTATCAATAACCCATGCCTGCCTTCTCCCCATATCCCTTGACTCCACTAGCCCCTAGAGCTCTAACTCATTTCCTCCCATGATTTTGTACACCTCTACAAGATCACCCTTCATCCTCCTGCTTTCCAAGGAATAAAGTCCTAGCCTACTCAACCTCTACCTATAGCTCAGTCCCTCGAGTCCTGGCAACATCCTCGTAAATCTTCTCTGCACCCTTTCCATCTTTCCTATAACATGGTGACCAAATCTGAAGACCGTACTCTAAATGTGGCATCAGCAATGTCTTATACAACTGTAACATGACCGTCCAACTTCTATTCTCCTATCAACGTCAGTTTATCTAAATAGAAACACGGAGCCATCTTGGAATCTGTATCGACTCAATTTATTTTTCTTGCTCCACAACAAGTTCACAAATGGGGAAACTGCGAGGATTTAAATTTGCAAAACAGTCTGTGAATTTTCTTTTCCATCTCGTTTTGTTTTCCAAGAAGGGGCCTGTGAAAAGAAGCTACAGAACACCGCCAAGCTGCTCGCTCCTCATGCAGCTGCCAAAGTGGAATGTGAAGCCTTGTTTAAGCTTTGGCACTGTGCTACACGCTTCTGGGATGTTAAGCTGCCGAGTGAATGGCAGGATAGAAGGAAAGCATTGTGGAGTGCTCTTTGGGCTCTTTGTTCTTGAGAATTCCTGGATAAAAAAACATTGCTTGCATTGGGAAGAGGCTTTTAGTGCTATTCATAGAACAGCACTGAATGGTCCAAAGAATTGTGTGCAAACGGAGGCTTGGTTGGTAATGGCTCTGCCTGTGGAACACAGCGAGCAACAACTCCAAGTGACTTGGCCATAGATCCTGTGGTTTGAGGTTGAAAAAACAATTGGGCACACTTCATCAGTATTTCACTGGCTTGGCACATCCACAGCTCTGAAAAAGGCAAATTCTAAGAGCAAATTATTTTTCTCTGCCGACTTCGCTACTTCCCTGTACTCTGCATGCGAGTCTAGACCGCTTATCAATTAACACCAAAGGCACTGTTGCCAACCCAATTCCAGTGATTCCGTACTTGTATGCTTTCTAAAGGGCCTGTCCCACTTGGGCTGTCATTTACGCGACAGGCCGGTAGTGATTGACGTGCGACGGTCGCTCGCGTCTTCATGCGTCCGCACAGCCGTTTGGAGCAGTGACGTCATTTGAAGATAGACACAAAATGCAGGAGTAACTCAGCGGCACCGGCAGCATCTCTGGAGAGAAGGAATGGATGATGTTTCGGGTCGAGACTCTTCTTCAGTCACCCATTGCTCCTCTCCAGAGATGCTGCCGGTCCTGCCGAGTTGTTCCTGCATTTTGTGTCTATCTTTAATCATCTTGGCCCCGCTCTGGGAGTAGGAGTGGGGGCGGATCCGGATCCGCAACGGCCGTGAGCCCCAGGCCGAGCTCGGCGATCGCTTGCCTGCTTCTGCTGCTGTTGGAGGTGAGACGTTGCACCGCACCAGGGTCTTGGGCCTGTCCCACTTTGGCCGTCAGTTACGTGACAGGCCGGTGGCGCGCAAAGATGTAGTGCAAGACGATGTCCACACTCCTCCGCGCCACTCCACACTCCTCCACACCACTCCATGCGCCCGTCCCGCGCTAACCACGAGCTAGCAGGTCGTGGAAAAGGAGCACGAATGAAGGCCAAGTGTCAGCAACAGATAACCTCAGGAAGGGTGGAGTCTTTCCCCCCGCACCTCTTATCCCAGCCAGTAGTGGGCCATTATGGATTCCACCCTTCCTCAGGCCATGTGTTGCCAGCAAAGATCCTATAACTCCGCTATAGGATCTTTGGTTGCCAGCCCTGTTTTGTATAGCCTTCTCTATCTTTCAGTCTGAAGCAGGGTTCCAACCCGAAACGTCAATATTCCTTTTCTTCAGATGTGCTGCCTGACCCGCTGAGTTACTCCAGCATTTTGTGTCGATCTGAGGAATTGACTTTATGTTAAACGGTTTAGTACCTTTATTCTATTAATGGGCCTGGTTTATTAGCTTATCTTGCGTTTGCTGAAAGTTTCCCCCTGGAGCAGTCTTGATGATTGTGCAGCCCAATGATTTAACGGGAGAGATGACACCGCATCACAACTACTTGTTTCTGCACACTTCCATATCTGTGCATTTGGAATGGCTGGAAACAAGTTAAGTGAAAAGAAGAAAATGTGCACACTGATTTTTGAATGATTCCTCACTCTTACCAGTTGGTGGCTTCAGTTTGTTCAATGTCATCTTGCAGAACAGCAGTTCATTCTGGTAACGGAAATCTGCAAATATGTGAGGATATTTGAAGTGATAATATGGGAAATTGCACTTTTGAATTTCATGTTTTGAAGTTGGAGTGCCGGTTTAGAGGATTTTTTGTGAAGCCATGCTATTAACTAAAGGGCCTGTCCCACTGTACGAGGTAATTCAAGAGTTCTCCCGAGTTTCCCCCGATTCGGACTCGGAGAATTACAGTAATAGCCGTACGTAGGTACACGGGGCTCTCGTAGACATTTTTCACAGTGCTGAAAAAACTTCGAGTTTCTGCATTTCCCGAGTACCTGCCGTTAGCGTTACGAGCCGCTATGAGACTTTCGTGAGCTCAGACGTAGCCTCTACGTACTTACCACGAGTTTGATTTTGTTTTAAACTCAGGAGAGCTCTTGAATGACCTCGTACAGTGGGACGGGCCCTAAAAAATAAAGAAATAGATTCAAAGTAAAATCAATTATCATGTTGGCATTACCCTGCTGTCTTGTACATCCTTTGTGGATTTCTTCAAGAGGGTGTAATCCACAACCATTTTTGTATTTCCCTAAATGAATAGAATTGTAATTTAAATGTTTTGTCTGTTCTTCTGCCCACTCCATCCCTTCACTGAGTTCAGTGTTTTCTCTGCTGCTTAACCCCAGTGACATTTTTCAACTGTGAACCAGACTGCTGAGCTTTAGCAGACTCATTTAAGTAGTAGCCTGTTAAAGTTCACTGTCCAAACTCTTGCATGAAGTGACTCTTGTCAGGGACACTGGGGCCTCTGTAACTACACACCAGCTGTGACCAAATTGAATGTTATTTACGAATAAGTTATTTAAAGTTTGACTTAAAAGTTACCTTGTATATTGTGATTTAAAAGAATCTTTTGGCTATTATGGGTGGGTCTTGCATTTCATCCAACTTGCAACTTAATTTTAGAGATACAGCATGGAAACAGGCCCTTTAGCCCAAGCAGCCTGCACCCACCAGCGATCCCTGCACACCAAACGCTGGTTCTCACACCCTAGTGATAATTTTCAATGATACCAAGCCAATTAACCTACAAACCTGTATGTCTTTGGAGTGTGGAAGGAAACCAGAGACCCAGAGAAAACCCACGCAGGTAAAGGGGAGAACATGCAAACTCCGTATAGACAACTCTGGATCAAACCTGGACCATTGGTGCTGTAAGGCAGCAACTCTACCGCTGTGCCACCCAGAACCAAATTTCTATTCAGTGCAGATTTTGATATCTCTCCACCTCCAAGCATGAAGAGCTTCACAGTCAAGCTCTTTAATTACAAGAACAGTCCAAGATAATATCTTCCGTACAAATTGATAAGATTGCCTTACAATAACCTTTGCAGAATGACCTTTTAGAGGTGTATCAAATCATGAGGGGAATCTTCTTTCCCAGGGTAAAGGAATCAAGAACTAGACTACATGGGTCTGAGGTGAGAGGGGAAGGATGTAATAGGATCCTGAGGGACAACTTTTTCATACATAGGATGGTGGGTACATGGCATGAGATGCCACAGGAAGTAATGCAGGCAGATTCAATTACAACGTTTAACAGACATTGGACAGTTGCATGGATAGGAAAGATTTAGATTAACATGGGCCATATGTGGGCAATTGAGACGAGCTTAGATGCGGCATATTGTTCAGCATTGATGAGTTGGCTGAATGGCCTGTCAGTGCGACTCTGAGAAGGCAACAAGAACGAGGGAGGCAGTGGAGAGCGACACCTGGTAAGGGTGGCCAACATGTTCTACAATGTACATTAGCAAGCCCTTCATAGGTAGACACAAAATGCTGGCGTAATTCAGTGGGTGAGGCAGCATCTCTGGAGAGAAGGAATGGGCGACGTTTCGGACGCCCATTCCTTCTTCAGACTGAATCTTCTTCAAGCCTCCATCTTTAGCAAGCTCGTCACCAGCTGCCGCGCTGTCCGGTTGACATGGCTGTGATTGTGTTCACGTTGTTGCCCCTGGCTGACGGCACTTTCTTCAGGCTGCCACCGTCCACAGGATGCCCTCTGTCACTGTGGGGTTCCCTCATCTCACCAGCTGAAGCAACTTCCCGTCCGCATTTGTTTTGCCCACTCCCCCCCCCCCCCCCCCTCCACTGCCACCGCCTCCTCTTCCCCCCCCCCCACAATCGGTGACACCTCCCGCCCTGTTACTGCTTTTAACAATGCAACATTTGTGACATCTCACTTAAAATATGTCATGTTACAAAGCTGTTTAATTTGCTTCAAAAACATCTTTAGTTAATGGTGTCGTTTTTTTAATGAAAGTAATCAAATGTATGATAATTTTGCCAAACTTGTAAATATGAATTGGGGCAGACACATTTTGAAAAGGGAGCAATGGCTTTTAGTGTTTCAGATGTTCCCTTCCATGACCATGTTGACTTCTACTGGAATAGTGAGCAGTTTTGGGTCCAATATCTGAGGAGGGATGTGTTGGTTCAGAGGAGGTTTACGAGATTGATCCCAGGGATGATTGGGTTAACGTATGATGAGTGTTTGATGCCTGTACTCGCTGGAGATTAGGATGAGGGACGACCTCATTGAAACTTACCGAATGGTGAAAGGCCTGGATAGGGTGGATGTGGTGAGGACGTTGCCACTGGCGGGAGAGTCTAGGACCAGAGGGCACAACCGCAGAATAAAAGGGCGTACCTTTAGAAGTGAGATGAGGAGGATTTACTTTTGCCGGCGGGTGGTGGATCTATGGAATTGATTGCCACAGACGGCTGTGGAGGCCAAGTCATTGGGTATTTTTAAAGTGGAGATTGACATATTCTTGATTAGTAAGAGCGTCAATGGTTCTGGCGAGAAGGCAGGAGCATGGGGTTGGGAGGGAAAGATAAGGCAACCATGATTGAATGGCAGAGTAGACTCCATGGGCCGAATGGCCCAAGTCTGCTCCTATGACTTGTGACAGTGACCAGAGTTGTCCTCAGGATTAAGATCACTTTATTTAACTAGAGCTCACAGGATGGCCGTGGTGGAGGTACTCTGAGAGTGCCTGTGGCATGCCGCCAGAAAGGGGTGCACCAGGAGGCAGAGATGCCCTAGGGGGAGGTCTCTTGGGGCAATGCACCCCGTTGAAGGGCTAACAGCAGAATAGGAAGAAAGGAGTTGAGAGTAAATGGAGAGAAACCAGTCCTGCTGCTGGAGGCTTCCCCGGTAAAGGTAATGTTGTTTGTAACTGGGCCGTTCAAGGGTCCCGACCTGAAACATCACCTCTTTCTCCAGAGAAGCTGCCTGACATGTTGAGTTACTCCACCTCTTTGTGTCTATGTTCAAAACTAATGTCAAGGAGTATTCTTCACTCAGTGGGCAGCCAGTGAAAATCTGGAGTCCACCTCTCCCGTATGGATGTTGAGGTTGGAATTCTAATTAGGGACATAACAAGACCTCGAGCAAATAGGAGCAGGAATAGGCTACCGGGCCCCCAAGACTACCCTGTCATTGAACCCTGTGATCAAGGCATCTACGCTGGTCTCGACCCCTTCTGCGCTGTCTCCGATAACCATCAAGTCCTCCTCATTTTATCAAATATTTATTTATCTCCTCCTTGTATATCTGCTCTCCACTACCCTCTGAGGCAAAGAATTCCAGTGATATACAGCCCTCTAAGAGAAGAAATTTCTATTCACCTCAGTTTTAAATGACTGACCCTTATCTTATATTCATGTCGTCTTGCCTCCAGGTGTGAAAATACCTTCTCTCTACTCTTGTATAATTATGTACTCTAATAACACAACCTCTCTACTCTCAACCTCCAATCTCTTTGCAATGAAGGCTAATGAATTGTTTGCTGCCTTGACCACTCGGGCCTTCCCGACAAACGTGTGATTCAGCTACTGGAGCACTGTGAGGTTGCTGGTGTTGGTTGCTGTCTAGCACGGGGCAGGGATAGATGGTTTGCCTGTGTGGGAAGAAATACAGATCAGCTGTGATCTGATTGAATGGAGGAATAGGCTCAAAGGGCTGACTGTTTAAGAAGGAACTGCAGATGCTGGAAAATCAAAGATAGACAAAAGTGCTGGAGAAACTCAGCGGGTGGAGCAACATCTATGGAGGGAAGGAAGTAGGCAATGTTTTGGGCCGAAATCCTTCGTCAGACGGAGTCACAGAGAGTGGTGAGTCTGTGGAATTCTCTGCCATAGAAGGTAGTTGAGGCCAGTTAATTGGCTATATTTAAGAGGGAGTTCGATGTGGCCCTTGTGGCTAGATGGATCAGGGGGTATGGAGAGAAGGCAGGAACTGAGTTGGATGATCAGCCATGATCGTATTGAATGGCGGTGCAGGCTCGAAGGGCCGAATGGCCTACTCCTGCACCTATTTTCTATGTTTCTTTGAAACATTGCCTATTTCCTTCACTCCATAGATGCTGCTGCACCCGTTGAGTTTCTCCAGCACTTTTGTCTACCTTCAAAGGGCTGAATTTTGTTTCCCCTGATCCTGCAGAGCCAAGATTCTACCAGCTGATTTAATGTTCCCTATTTGCATGGTGTATAAAGTGTTCTGACTGTAGTTCCAAACCTGAGCTCTATTTAGATAACACGTTTTGTTGTGTAAACCAACCATAGAATACTGATCCTAGATGTAGTTGGAGACTTTTATTTTCAGACACTGAAATAGAATGAAACTTATTTTCATTTCAGTTTTAATGCATTTTCTAACTTGACATGCTGGAATTCTGAGGTTTTTCTATCTCTTACCTGTACAGCACAAACATGTTTCGTACAACTTACAAATGCATGTAGCATGAGGGACTGTTACTAAATGTTTTTGACCTAACACCTAACCATCTTGTGCAGGTTCCCAATGTGCTGGCTTGTTCAGCACCACAGTACTTGGTGGCTCTTCCAGTGCCCCCAACCTCCAAGACTACGCCCGCTCGCACCGCAGAAAAAGTGGCTCCAGTTACTTTTCTCTGAAGGATGGTAGGTTTGCCGAGAATTGTCTTCAATTTGCTGCCTCAACTATGCTGGACGAGGTCCTATTGCTGCCATCTCTGAGCGTTCTCATTTCATGCAAACCATTTCAGTAAGAATTTTCCCATTATGGGGCAGGGTGGAGGTGGGTTTTGTGGGAATGGCCTTTAAAAAAATCTTGACTTTTCATTCAAAGCCACCATCTGATTGTATGTAGTACAGGTTTGTGCAGTAAGATCAGAGGACAATTGTGAGTTTGTTCTGATTCTGCCAAGACTCTCTGCTTACCTATCGCTGGAGAATCTTTCCAGTTAATTGTAGCTGAGTCTAGTAGCATTGTGAGACTCAAAGTGCATCTATTTTTTCTTGAATGCTATTTTTATGAATTGCTGACTCAATTACAATTAATTTGGAAGCTTCTCCAGTACAGTAAAAACACGCACGCCCACCACGCCCACCACGCACACACCGCAAACCACACGCACACCACACACACACACACACGCACACCACACACACTTCCAGGGCTGTTACTCACTGCCGTAAATGCCTTTAATGCAATTGATCTCGGAGGTTCTAGAAAATTGCCCGCAGGAATTCGTAGGCATCAACCCTCGTCTTCCAACATTAAGCAAATGATCTTAAATGCTGTTGCTCGTGTAATACGTTTCCTATACATAATAATGCTCAGTTATCAGCTAACCAGAAGAGATTTTGACAATGTGTGGTGAATGTAGAGCTCGTTAGTTAGTTAACTCGTTGTACCAACTAGAAATGGGATTAGTGGGCTATGTGACATTGTGTTAGGGAGACATAAAGGTAGTGAACTGCTCTCACCAAGCTAGATGACCAAGCTTAGCCGCCGGAGTGTCGGGAATACCACAGGATGCCATTATTCTGCTGCTGATTACTCTTCTGATCTGCTGATGCTCTTCCAACTTGTCGTTGGTATCATCACCTGAACTGACGGTGGGCGACTGGCCACTTGCTCCTGGTACCCTTGGCTCTACACCCTCGAGAGATGTTGGCACCATCAAGATAAGGATACAGAAGACTTGGAGATGAGAGGAAATGGTGAAACGGGGCTCCCAGGATAACGTGGTTGACGAATTATCGGATGTGTGCTTTAATTAGGGTAATGACTGTGTATTTTAGAGTTTCAAGATGTAGGGTCTGTTATCTATTTTGTGACAATGGCCCAATTGAATAGTTTGCTGGAGGCTGTAGGGATGAAAACAAGCAGGCAATCACTATGTTAATCATGAGGCAAAATAACATATTGATTCGTACGGATGTTATGGGGCAGAAGCCAGGAGAATGGGGTTGAGAGGGAAAGATGGATCATCTATGATTGAATGGCAGAGTAGACTTGATGGGCCGAATGGCCTAATTCTGTTCCAATAACATGAACTTATGTACACGACCTCCCTCTCCTCCATTGAAGGAACTATGATTCCCTGTGGAAAGATGACTAATTTTGCAGATGTTAGATCTCAGAGGCCAGCCTTCTCTGGAGAGAATGAATGGGTGACGTTTTGGATCTAGACCGTTCAGATAGTGCTGGTTCCTACTTTATGCTTGGGGATTGTTAATCTTAATGCATGTGTTTGGATGTTGGAAGAGGTGTTGTACTTGGTTTTTCTAACACCTGCTTAATATTTGTAATCTAGCCAATATGTGCTGAAATAATATAACATTTGAATTAATTTTGCTGGCGCCAGCAATGGCTGCCTTGCCAACAGTCTGTCTGTCCTTTTCTTCTTTGTGTCTGTTTTGTATGTGTTAAATAAATGTTTTTTGTGTTCTTTAGCTTGTTCTATGTGGGGGGAAGGGGGGGGGGGTGATTTGGAAACCTTTTCCAATCTCTTACCTCGACGAAGATCCGTTTTTTTCCGTATCGTATCTCTGTCCACACTGCGGCCTAACATCGAGGAGTTGACGGCCTTTGCTGGAGATCGACCGGGAGCTCCATCGCGGGAGCCTGCAGGACTTACCATCACGGAGCTCATGATCCCTGTCGGGGGTCGGCTTTGGGGCTCCAACCATGAGGGCCCGCGGGACTTTAGCATCGCAGAGCCCGCAGTCTCTGGTTAGATGCCGACTTCGGGGACCTCCAAGCCGCAGGAACTTTCGACCGCCCAACGTCGGGGCTTTGACCGCCAACTGCGGTTGGTACGACTGTCCTGACCGCGGGAGAATAAAGAGGGAGGAGATTGGACTTTATTGCCTTCCATCACTGTGAGGAACGTGGGGAATCCACTGTGGTGGATGTTTATGTTAACTTTTAGGTAGTTGTGTGTTTTGTTTTTTAGTATGGCTGTGTGGTAATTGGAATTTCACTGTACCTTAATTGGTACATTTGACAATAAAACTGTCCTTGAAACCTTGAATTGTGAGACCAGAATGGGCCAGGTGATTGGAATATGGGCATCACAAGTGAGGGCAGCTTGTGTACTTATCCATAATTAACTAATACATCAGTCTCACTGTGTTCTCCTGGACAAATTAAGTGATCTACTGGCTTGAGTCTTTGCTAATTACAGTATATAAATATTTGATAAAGTACCTGTCTGCTTGGACTGCGTGATATAATTTAATTAAAATAATATAGAAGTATCTGGATGCAAGAAAACGAGGCATCTTCTGTGCAATTGCTAATTCCTGTGAGATTTGCACAAATCTGGTAAATGTGGTATTGCAACGTTTAAAATGGATTGTGACTCGCCACCGGAACCCTTGGCCTGTCCCACTTGGGCGCCATTTGTGCGTCATTTACGCGACATCGTTTACGAGTCGTGATGCGTGCGTGGTGACGCGCGGTCGCACGCAGCGCCCTAGGATTTTGGGATGTACAAAATCTTTGCATGTCATCTGCGTGATGAGCAAATGACGGCCAAGTGGGACGGGCCCTTAAAGTTTCCTGACTTTAGTCTTTCCAACACCTAATGTGGGGAAACGAGGAACTGCAGATGTTGGCTTACATAACAGGACGGAACAAGAATAGGTGGCCGTTTCAGGTCGGGAACCTTCTACAGACATAAAGATACACCCTAAAGTGTGTGTGTGTCGAAACCAAAAAAAAATGCAATGGTTCAAGAAGGCAGCACACTGTCGCAAGCTCAAAGATATTTGGAGATGCTGTCAGCAATGTCCATGTCTCCATAAAGATGAATGGTAAAGGCGTCAGGTATGCGATTAGCATGACCTCCACCAGTCTGGATGAGCGCTGCTCCAACAGCTCTTGAAGCGTGATGCCTTTTAGTACAAAACAGCCAAATTAATCAGCACCTTATTCACCGCCGATAGTTACAGTGCTTACTGGCTATAGGATTGTCTGCAGCAACTTGCGAATAGTCAACCTTTAAATGATCTGTACGCATTGAATGCCTTGTGAGAAGACTACCCACGCCCTGCAGTTTTCCATTTGGATCACGGATCATTATCACCTGAGAAATTTTCACCATTCCTTCATCAATGCTGGGTCTTAAACCTGAGTCGTCCTATTCAGTAGCATCTTGACGATATCTCACCATTGTGGCCGCAAGCATTCAAGAACGATTGGACGTCTTTAGTTACGGGTAAAGATTGGATAGACTGTTTGAAGTGAAGGAGACTGAGCAGTGATCTGTTACAGGTATATAACATTATCAGAGGCATGGATAGTGTAGGTAGTCAGAATTATTTTCCATTGGTAGAAGTTTCAAAAACAAAAAGTTATGGGTTTAAGGTGCGAATGAGTTTTAAAGGGGCTTTGAGCAGAAAGTTGTTTTTTTTACAGAGCAATTAATATCTGGATCACTCTGCCAGAAGAGGTAGATAAATAACAATTGCAATGCTTAAGTGATATTTAGATGGGCACATGAATACGCAGGACATAGAAGAATACAGACCAAGTGGAGGCAAATGGGATGAGTAGTTGGGTACAAAGTCAGCATGTTCATGATGGGCCGAAGGGCCCACTTCTGTGCTGTACAACTCTATGACTAAGGTGGCTCAACTCTTCTTCAGTGCGTTTGGGGATTTCTGTTAATCCCGTGCCCTCGTCCATGAGAAAATATCAAAACTCATTAACGTTTGGTAATAATCTTATCTAGCTACTAAGGTTATAGTTTGAGAATCATTTTTTTTAAATTGTGTACTTTGTGTGCCAAAGCTGTGTGAGCTGCTGTCAATTAATACAAAGTGTAGTTGGAACAGAGTAAAGGGACACAAGGACATGTTGTTGCCCTTGGCAAGAAGTCTTCTGGCACTGACTCTTTCTTTTCTTGATAATTAAATTGTCAATGTTGCTTGTATGTCTGGTGATGAGTTAGATCATTCATTTTGGTCCTGGCTTTTATTTTGCCTTTGTCCTTATCTTCGGTCTCATCCTTGTGCTTTGAAGTAGTCTGCAGACAATTCAGATTATCTATGTCCAGTTTTGACTACGTTTGTGATAATTTTAATGTAGCCTAATAATCAAATCCAGTCTGGATATCGTAAAATGCCAGCGTAAAGAACGGGACTGAGTAAATGTTTCCAGCTGAAAAATTCCAGCACCAATTATTCCCTTTCCCACAGCCATGGACTTCATGAACCCTAGCCTTGGCTGTCTTCACCACCCGAGCATCCTAATGCTAGATCTTTCGTCAAGTGCATGGGAAATTATTATATAGCCAAGCCATTTTAAAAGTGTGATCTTGTGAGCTCTGGTAAGCTGGTGCTCACCTGCATAAAAGATCAGAAGTGGTTTATTTGATATAACTTTGTTCCTCCTTGCGATTTGTTTTCTTTCGATTTCTTTTGTTTTCGAGATGCATTCTATCCAGCAGTTGCAAAGTTGATTTTAAAGCGGGTTTTTCACACTGGCAGGTGGTTCTGTTGTCATCATAGAACTAATCCAAGTTGATTTGAGTTTTAATGCTGCACAAACTCTCCACAATGCAATTCATCATCAGAAGCAAGAAAACAATATTAATGCAAATTGATTAACTGGCCAGATCAATGACTGGATTTTCCATCCCAAACAAAAGGATTAAAGAACTAGGATTGAAAATATTTGAGAGGTTTGATAACATTAATGGCTATAACTCATTCTCCTCCAAACTCGGAAGGATAGAGATTTCGGGGGTGACAGATGCTTCCAGTGGGCAGCTGTTTACTTCCATGAGTCACTCAACCCTTTGTCCACATAATGGCCCTGTTCGAGTTCATTCAAGAGTTCTCCCGAGTTTGCCCAGATTCGAACTCGGAGGTTTACGGTAATGGCCGCTCGTAGGTACTCGGGGCTCTCGTGGACATTTTTTAACATGTTGAAAAATCTTCACGAGTCTTCCCGAGCTTACCGCCTCTCCCGAGTACCTGACGTTAGCGTTACGAGCTGCTAAGAGACGTCCCGAGCTCTTACGTACCCACTACGTACATTCTACGTGCTTCCACAAGTTGGATTTTTTTTTAAACTCGGGAGAGCTCTTGAATGAGCTCGTACAGTGGGACAGCCCCATGAAGTTGGCAGGTCATGGCTGGGACGACTGTGGAGGCATTAAGCATGGCGTCATTACACTGTACCTCGGTACGCCTAACAATAAACTAGTCTGAAAAAGTGGGTCTTTAAGGGCCTGTCCCACTTATGCGATTTTTTTTCGGCGACTTGCCGGCACCGTCATAGTCGCAGCGGGTCGCCGAAACCGTTCAAAATATTGAAAATCCAGCGACGACCCGAAAAAGGTACGAATCTTTGGGCAACTGCTCATGACTATACAGGCATCACCCTGCTACATGTCACGGGGTGACGCCTGTTTGGTCGTGAGTAGCCGGCCAAAGAGTCCTACCTTTTCCAGGTCGCCGCTGGAGTTTCAACATATTGAAAACTTTCGGCGACAGTGACGGGTGTCGGCAAGTCGCGGGAAAAATCGCGTAAGTGGGGACAGGCCCTTTAGTCTTATCACTTTTGATCACTGATTAACTTTCACACTGGAAACTTGTTTGTTCTGTCTGTGTGTTTGTCTTTCTTGGGCATGCATGAACACTGATCATCTCCAGTGTGACTCTGCCCTTTCTTGGGCAGTCTGCCTGCCGATACTGTCTGGACTTGCTTTTGACATTGTCACTAGGGCCAAAGGTAACCTTGAGATGGCAAGAATCAACAAAAGAGGGACAAACTGACAAAACTCCTGCAGTGGATGTATTTGAGTGCAGCCTCAGCTTCAACTTTTTCATTTATCTGTGATCTGGTCGCCAAGTCATCGGTTGAATGTCCTGTGTTTTATTTGTTACTCCAGCATCCTGTTCACTCTATCCTCATGGAAACATAATTCTTGGCCATGACCATGCCTGTTATGAGAGGAAGTGCACAGATTATAGTTTTGGTCCTCGTATTTCATTCTGTGGTAAATGTGAGCTATTGTTACTAAATAATAAGTTGGTATGGAAGCGTCTGGGGGAATTTTGGAAGCAGTGACGAATGGAATAACATTCTGAGCTATTGTGAGGTGGCTTGGGGAAAAGTCAATGAGACTGAGCCAAGGCTAAGAGTCCTAGCTGTCCTTCGCCTGGTCTCTTGGATGCATCTGAGTGAAGTTGTTGTTAAATTGCACTTAGTATTGTGACATTGCCACTTCACAGCAACCTGACCAGTTCCAGTTTACAATTAACAGGGCTATCAACACCACAAAGAACATTGACTCTTAGAATGGCGTCCAGCAGTTTAAGGTGTCCAGATTCCTCCTTTTGAAGCTCCGAGCTTGTTTGAATTTGAAATATCTCTCCCCACCCCCCCCCCCCCCCCCCCCAACCTCGTTCCCTCCCCCCAACCTGGGATGATGACTTTCAGTACTCGAGCTAGCCTCTGTGCCTGTCACCCAAATGGTCACATTGGATGGCACATGTGGTGTATTGGATGGTGAAAGACTCATTGCTGGCCACGTGTAGGCCTGCCTGGTTTTATTCCTGAATACTGGTCTGTCTTGATGTCCTAGGCATCTCTCCCAAACGTGAGACCTGACGGGGAGGATGTTATGTCAGGTGGCCTGGGTGAGAAAGGATCGGGATTGCATTTTCCTTCAGTCAGTTGTCACCCTCATCTGATGTAGGAGATTCTATGCTAAAACTGAAGTGTTAGTTTTAACTTCAGTCCTTTTTGTTTCCTCAGAAATGTTATCTATGCCAGCCGTAAAAAGATTTTCTGTCTCGTTTGCAAAGCATCCGACTAATGGTATGTTTGCTTCTTTTCAATTATCCTTTACAGTCCTATCTTTTTGACTTTTTGTTTTTGCATGGTTCTTAAATGCACTCGTGCTTAAAAAAAAAATCTTTTAAATGTCCACTGCAATCTTTCTTGATTTCTCTTTTTGTCTTTGTATATATTTTTTTTTCACGATTTCAGCACTACCACACAAAAATCCTTTAGTATGATTCAATGGTTCTTCTTCCCAAGAAGAGTACCACTTATTTTTTTTAAACCTTTTATGTTGGTGACGTTTCCTCCCGATAAATCTCCATCAGTTATGAATGGCAGTCACACCAGTCGATCATTCCATTTCACCTGTTGTGAGACATTCACTGGTGACTATTTGCACCTCTTGATTTTACTTCACGCTCCAGTTAACCATCGGAGAACTTGACTGTCTTTTACAGGTTTTTTGGATGCATGGTCGTTTTTTCCATCGAGTGGGTCAATTGGTGACCAGGGTCACCAGAGGGGCTGGTGTCCATGCTAGGAGATCGTTGTTCGGCTAGCCTGCCGTGCTCAAGTCTTGGTACCTTTGCACCTCAATCCGAAGGGTATTCACTCTAAGTGTCGCTGAAGCCCACAGACCAGATGCTGTTCTCGCTGCACGTTGATTGAACTGATCTCATCCATTGTGCTATCAACCAAAGGAGATGGGGTTGGTGGGTGGAATGAGACACGTGGGGAGGACAGGAGTTGACCAGGTCTCCTACCCTGCATCACAGTGCCAGAAACACAAGAAAGAAAGTGCACGTCTCTCGATATTTGGGAGGACGAGGGGCAGTCTTTTGTTTTGCTTATACAATACAATACAATACCATTTGTCATTTGAACTTCATATGAAGTTCAAACGAAAATTGGTTTCTGCAGTCGTACAACAAAAAAAGAACCAAGACACACAACCAACACAATTTACGCAAACATCCATCACAGTGAATCTCCTCCTCGCTGTGATGGAAGGCAAAGTCTTATCTCTCCCCTGCACCCCATTCTTCTCCCGATGTCAAAGTCAAAGCCCCCGGCGGGCGCTAGCAGGTCCCGTGGCCATTAAACCGCGCCGGGCATTGTAAAGACCCGCTCCGGGTCTTGGTATTAGAACCCCCGGTGGGCGCTAGCAAGTCCCGCCGCTGTTAAAGCCAGGCCGGGCGAAGTAAGGCCCCGCTCCAGGTCACTTTCAACTCCAACGTGGCAACTGTGGACCGAATTGCTGCCTCTTTTGCCATAAGTTTTGCAATTCATGTAGGACACTGGAGTTGGGGAGGAATGAGGGCATGGCTGGGGAGGGGATTGGCTGGGGAGGGGATGGGGGGAAATAGGTGGGATCTACACTCCTGTGTGGTGCACTACAGTAAGAAAGAAGGTGACTAGAAAAAGGTAATTGTATACAATTCAAGTTTTGCATCAGACGTCGCCAAAAGAATAAATCAAACTCGATAATGCATTCGACTGCATCCATTAAAAACAGGCGACACATTTATTTTTGTGCAAACACACCGAATCTCCATCTAAATTAGAAATATTGACCAGAACATTATTTATTGAAATGTCATGCATTTCTTTTTGAAAATGATCAATTTGAAAACCTCGCAACAAAGTCAAGTTTGATTTAATTATAATCTACCCTGCTCGCATTGGTCACCAAAATTCTCTTCACAATCTGAGATTATTTCTGGCTGTATGCTTCATTTTTTATTAAATGCGTTCACCAAAGAAAATTGAATTGGAAAGAAGATTTTCTGACTGGTTAAACAAAGTGTTTATCGCTCACATTTCTCCTGGAGTTTGTAACTGGATAGCTCGGTTCCATGTGTGAGATCCAGTGTCTTTCAAATGGAGCGCTCTTTTTTTCCCCCCCCGTTAATAATCGCAACCTCTCCTTCTGAAGGTGGTAATGGGATCTAGATGCTGGACTGTGCCAAAGATAGACATAAAGTGCTGGAGTAACTCAGTAGATCAGGCAGCACCCCTGGAGAAAAAGTATGAGTGACATTTCGGAGCAGGACCCTTCTTCAGAAATGTCGCCCATCCGTTTTCTCCAGAGATGCTACCTGCCCCGCTTAGTTACTCCAGCACTTTGTGTCTATCTTCGCTATATACCAGCATCTCTAGTTCCATTGTACACACTGTGCCACATTGTCCTCAAAGCTTCCTAAAGCCCCCGTCCCACTTAAGAAACCTGAACGGAAACCTCTGGAGACTTTGCGCCCCACCCAAGGTTTCATTGCAGTTCCCGGAAGTTTTTGTCAGTCTCCCTAATGGTCGAAAGTGGTTTCCGTTTTAAAAAATTGGTGATTTTTTAGTCAAATCCGGTTGCGATGCTAGTTGAAGGTGGTTGCCGGAGGACAAAAATCTCCGGGGAACCGCACGGAAACCTTGGGTGGGGCGCAAAGTCTCCAGAGGTTTCTGTTTCTAAGTGGGACGGGCATAACAAAGAACCTTTTGAAAGAGAACATTGTATTTCCTCCCTCCTAAAATGAGCGATATAGCCCACCATTGTGCCTTCATAAGTCAAGCTTGCCCAAGATGTTACCCAGCAAAGGATCAACTTCCCCTTTTGGTTGGGAAGCCATGTCCTATTAACAAAAATACATGGACTGTTCTTGTACGTATGTTTCCTTGTTTGCAGAAAATCTGAATCTTTGAGAGAGTCTTCTGTTTAGTGGAAACATCATTGAGCAATGAGGATGCAACTATCTAAACTTAAGTGGCGAGGAAACATTGCAGCTGCCATTTAAAGTATAGAAACAAAGAGATTCAAGACATTGTGAGCTTCCCTATGTAGATGTTATCAGGTCAACTTTGACCATTTCCATCCTCGAGCCCATGTGCCCACAATGTACTAGATCCCTTTCCACAAATACCTTTGTCTACTTTTGAGAGCATGTTGCTTCTGCATTTTCATGGAGGCTCCTTTTCATTGAATGTTATTTAGTTGAGGGTGGCGCAGCGGTAGAGTTGCTGCCTTACAGCGCCAGAGGCTCGGGTTCGATCTTGATTACTGGTGCTGTCTGTGCGGAGTTTGCACGTTCTCCCCGTGACTGCATGGTTTCCTCCCACATCCCAAAGACGTACATGTTTGCAGGCTAATTGGCTTTGGTAAAGATACATAGATCGTAAGTGTGTAGTTTGTGCCTTTCTACTGGGATCGCTGGTCGGCGCGGATTTGGTGGACTACAGGGCCTGTTTCCATGCTGTATTTCTAAACTAAACTAAATATAAAACACTTCCCTACTAGCAACATTAGCAGTCTTTCCTCCGTGCTTTCAGATTTTAGATTGAATATTGAGTTTCCCACCACAGCATGTTCAGCTTTCTTTCAGCAAGAGGATGATCGTGAACCGATCCGGGTTGCCTTGCCTGGAGCCTTGTTGCTGCAGGATCAATGTGTCGTATTGCACAAAAGAGGGAGGCTTCCCTTGGATGATTTGATCTCCATGCTGGAAAATGTTAGACTGACTGCTACATTAGATTGGAAACGTTTGCAAAGTGAAATATTTTAAAGCTGCAGGACCAAGATACAGCCTGCAGTGTGGGCCAGGTCAGCCCTTGTAACCTATCTCCAATGGTTCGCAAACCTTCCTGATCTCCAATACCAATCTGACTTTAGCATAATCAATTTGCCAATAATTTAACTGCCATGTTTAGCAATGTTACATATTTTGAGATTTAAGTCTGCAATTTATCCCATCAGAAGCATAAAAAGAAGTTTAATTTGACACCTAATTCAATTTCATATCTTCAGTATTAAAAAAGTTATGGCCATTTTCATACTCGGAAATTAGCATCTTGTTCCCCATTGCTTTTCCATTGACTTAACACAAAAGCTGTGATCGAGGACAGTCAAAAGCCCATAACTTAAAAATTAAGAGAACTGAAATAAATATTTCAGTTATTATAGATTGAAGCATTCTGAAACAAATACGAAACAATCTTATTATGATGACCTGAAATTAAAGCATATAATTAGTCAGTTACCTAATTGTAGCTAATTACAAAATTCAATTACTAGATCTAAACATCTATCCATTTCTTCAGAAAAGATAAACATTTTTAAATAGCCTAAGTGTCCAAATAACATTCACACAAGAATTCACAATTTAACATGATTTTTAAATCTCATTGTCATGAATTTATCGGCCAAATGGAAGGAATTTAGTGTTTAATTCCCATAAATTAATGGCCATTTAAATCATCTTGCGAGTGAGATTTTGTGGCACGCGATCGATTGGAACGTTGCGGTTTGCAGTGAATTTAAACCTCATATCGGCAGGGAAAACACTCAGGGAGAAGCAAGTATATATGTAAAATAAACGGCTTACCTTTATTTTTCCCGTAATGGAGATCCGTCCCTTTTTCGGCGCTGACGGCGTTAGAAGTGGATTTTTATTTTACTCCAGCGCTGAAATTGTCCCGCGGTTTAAAAAAAAAATTCACAGAACGGCACTCGGAACAATTATTCAGCGTTAGCTAGCAGCCCAAGAAAATATATCTTGGTCAGGCAGGAGAAAACGGCCACACTGCCAATGACAGAACTGCACTGCCGCTGAAGGTACGTATTGTAACATACCTACCATGTTTGCATTTAAATAACATCAGGGATCCTTGTATTTTGTTAATGAGCTGATTTTTATTTCATCGGCATGATATTGTACACTGGTCCACATGCTCCTCTCCCAGTGAGAGCAAAGTGTGTTGAAGTTTCACAGAGGAGGTTCAGACTCTAGCCTTGGCTAGCATTCCAATGTAGGGCTTGGAGTGTGTTACATTGTCCGAGATTAGATCAGACCTTAAACGACTGCCCTCTCATGGTTGCGGTGTTCAAGACTTTAAAAGACCCCAAGTAAATACAATTTTATTTAAAGCATCTTGATCACATTGGAAGCCCCTTTGCTGACGTTGTGCGAGATTGCTTTCTAACCTCTTGAAAAGACTAAGGTTTGTAATGCAGAGTTTACACTTTTTACAGACCTTGATCACTTGCTTCCGGGTGAAAGATGATCCTCTCATGTCTGGCTCACGAGGACTTGTGTGGAAATCTGACTGCAATGCTAGTGCAATGATGACCCAGTTGACCCTGGTGCAATGCTAAAGGAATTCAGCAATGCTTTGAGTGCTAACTTCCTGATGAAGTGTTTAGCTGTAGACCCTATCATGTGATGTCAACCACCCTGCTAAATGAAAAACAAATAAACTTCCCCATATATCTCCAGAGCTCCTCCCTCAATCATTGATGCATTACATGTTGTGGGATCTGTAGATCAAAAATCACTTCATGAACCACCAAGGCATTCAGAAGTTGTGATCAAACTATAAATAATCAAGTTTTATTTTATTTTTGCTGTTCGGGTTTAAGAAATAAGCTTGTTCATTTTGGTCTGGGTTGTGACCGCTAGTCTTTTTCTCTTCATCTGGCTCATTAAGTTCTTGGATATTTTGGGTTTTGCAAATGCTTGGATATTGAATTTGCAAGTTCTTGGATATTTTGGTTTTACAAATGCTTCCACATTTTCTGTCAAAGCAATGGTAATTGTGTTCTTTCAGTTACCTCTTTAATTTCTGTTCTCTTCCTACTGGTGCCCACTCCCTAGATATGTCGGATAATCGCTGTGTGGCTCAGTTGCTGAGGCGCCTTTCTGCAGACTACAGTTTCGCCCAGTGTCTAGCCCTTGACTGTGCCTTGGCTCGTCACCTCCAGCAGTGCTCCTACCATATCCGTCTCTTCAAGAACTGGCTGATGTCGGAGCAGGATGATATCGACTTCCTCTACGGTATCACCTGCACCTTGCTGCCGCATGGTTGGCTATGGATCAATCTTGTCTCAGGCCATTTCACCTGTGACGTGGCTTGCAGATCCAAATCCATGTGAGCTTTGCTAAGCTAGATCGACGGGGAAAGTCTCCTGCGGCATTTTGTATTACAAATATAAAGACTAAAGCTGCTTGCTGGGTATTGGATTGTGTGTAGAAAGCCGGCAATGTTAACATGGTTAAAAATCAGACTTCACCATTGTACAGATGCATTTGGGTGATTACCAGAGATTAATCTCAGGATACTGATCCTGGCAGAAAATTACGGACGTACAAAAAAAAAGAGCTAACATTTCACTGGTCGACCCTTGTCCTGTTGCTACCCTGACTCTGGAAACATATAAGCGATCTCTTTACCAGACACCTACATATCAATTTTCAGCATTTTCTTTACTGCCACGAGGTGACTTTAAAATAAGGTCCGGTTATTAACACACTATTTCACCATCTTTATAAGTTCATTGGCTTCTGTAAGTTGCAAATTGTCCCTAGTGTGTAGGATAGTGCTAGTCTAGGTTGTAGAAACATAGAAATTAGGTGCAGGAGTAGGCCATTCGGCCCTTCGAACCCTCACCGCCATTCAATATGATCATGGCTGATCATCCAACTCAGTATCCCGTATCTGCCTTCTCTCCATACCCTCTGATCCCCTTAGCCACAAGGGCCACATCTAACTCCCTCTTAAATATAGCCAATGAACTGGCCTCAACTACCCTCTGTGGCAGAGAGTTCCAGAGACACACCACTCTCTGTGTGAAAAAAGTCCTCATCTCGGTCCTAAAGAATTTCCCCCTTATCCTTAAGCTGTGACCCCTTGTCCTGGGTCCTCCCCAACATCGGAAACAATCTTCCTGCATCTAGCCTGTCCAACCCCTTAAGAATTTTGTAAGTTTCTATAAGATCCCCTCTCAATTTCCTAAATTCTAGAGAGTATAAACCGAGTCTATGCAGTCTTTGTTCATAAGACAGTCCTGACATCCCAGGAATCAGTCTGGTGAACCTTCTCTGCACTCCCTCTATGGCAATAATGTCCTTCCTCAGATTTGGAGACCAGAACTGTACGCAGTACTCCAGGTGTGGTCTCACCAAGACCCTATTACAACTGAAGTAGAACCTCCCTACTCCTATACTCAAATCCTTTTGCTATGAAAGCTAACATACCATTCACTTTCTTCACTGCCTGCTGCACCTGCATGCCTACTTTCAATGACTGGTGTACCATGACACCCAGGTCTCGCTGCAGCTCCCCTTTTCCTAATTGGCCTCCATTTAGATAATAGTCTGCTTTCCTATTTTTGCCACCAAAGTGGATGACCTCACATTTATCCACATTATACTGCATCTGCCAAACATTTGCCCACTCACCCAGCCTATCCAAGTCACCTTGCAGTCTCCTAGCATCCTCCTCACAGCAAACACTGCCCCCCAGCTTAGTGTCATCCGCAAACTTGGAGATATTGCCTTCAATTCCCTCATCCAGATCATTAATGTATATTGTATGATCATATTGTATGTTGTGATTGCTGGTTGCTGGTCGGCACGGACTCGGTGTGCCTAAGGGTCTGTTTCCATGCCGCACCTCAAAAGTCTAAATCTTTTTATTGCCTTGAGAGTCTGATTTTTAACTGCTGGTTAATAATATACTTTTGTTTATTGGAGGCGGTGGTGAACTGGGGCCCTGTTGGGTCACATGCTGGACTGCACGATGTGTAGGCTATGTTTGGTGACAAAGACTTATAGTTCTCCTTATCATCTACCAGAACAAGGGGAGCAGTAATGCTTTGCATTTGTGTTGTGACTCTACGCCTGCCGATTTTGCTTCACCCCCAACGAGCTGTAAGTGATTACAATTTTAAATGACAGGCTGGTTGTTGGCAAGGGTTTTCATGCAAGGAATATGGCGATATTTTTGATTCCCTCTGTCCTTCCCAACAAACCCTCTAGTCAGCCGTCAATGGGTTTCTCATGAAAGAATGATAAGGCAGAACCGCTGAAGAGCAGCCAAAGTCAACGAAAGTTGCATGATCCTGCAATTTCTAACGTAATCAATAGTACTTAGCAAAGTGAATACAAAGTAATAAAAAAACAATTCTAAACTAAATCCATTTTGGGCATGAGCTATTAAGTGGAAAGTTTGCTGAATTTAATTCCAAATAAATCACTTTTTATTTTTCCACTGGCTGTAATCCAACCTTGCAATCAGGGCATTGTAGCTGTACAAATGGAAGCTTTAGAACCCAGCATCCATTTAAAAATAAATCTCTAAAGGAGCTAACGTATTAAGGGCATGGGGACTCCTGCAAGCTCATCTGACACTTGAATGATAGCCACTGCATGCTTGAATCTTGCACATGCAACTTCCCCACATTCTGTCTGTGCTTTACCCAACCATGTCAGTCACAACACTAATCTCGTCCTGAGGTGGGTGAATTGGCAAAATGGGTAATGGACCAATTGCATTTAATGAAATGGAGTGGATAAAATTATTAATTGGGGATAGGAGTCTAATCAGATTTTTCCCACTTAAGTGTTTCAAACATAGTCATTTGCATTCCCCCCCCTCTATTTCTCTTCTAGTAATAATAGTCTTAGTGCTGTGCAACAGGGAGACAGGCCCTTCAGCCCATCTGGTCCATCCTGACTAAGTTGGCCTACTGGACTAGTTCCATTTGGCCCAGAGCCATCTAAACACTCCCTAACCATATATTTGTCCAAAAGTCTTTTGAAAGTCGTAATGGCTTCCCCATGCAGCTAATTCCAGATATGGACTACCCTCCCGAATAAAAACAAAACTGCCCTGGAGTCCCTCTTAAATCTCTCCCCTTTCACCTTAAGCCTCTGCCCTCTAGTTTTAGAATTCTCCACACTGGGGATAAAAGACTGAAAGCTCACTTTATCCATGCCTGTGGTCATCTTTTACAGCTCCATAAGTCACCCTTCACTCTCCTACACTCAAAAAAAAGTTCCAATCCCTCATTATAATTCACGCACTCAAGTCTGGGTACATTCCAGGCGAACTGCTTTTGCCCTCATTCCAATTGTCTGCAATTTGAAATCACAGTTGTGTTTAGTGCAGTCATCATTTTTTGCGTTCCCTGCTACCACGCAGTTGCTGGTACTCTGATCCAGGTGGATTGGATTTTTTTTTTCAGCTTGTCACCCAAATCTTTCGGAAATCAAGGGTATTTTTGTTTGTCTTTGCTTAATATAATTAGAGGGGGAAAAAGTACCACATGACAATGAAATACAGTATTCCAAAACCCATTTTGCCAAAATTCTATTAAATAAAATGATGATAAATGTTCTATCAAATTGTGGCCCACTTTTCCATAAGGCAACCGGAAATAATTTTCAATTAATTTTCAATTAACAAATTTTAAAGTAGTTTGTGGAGGGGGGGGGGGTGGGGGCGAGATTGACTCTACCGTACCTATGTCTCCCATCATTCTGTGGACTTCTATCAGGTCTCCCCTCAAACTCTGGCGTTACAGAGAAAACAATCCAAGCCCATCCAACCTCTCCTTGTGGCTGAAAACCTCGAATCTTGACAGCTCTCTGGTAAACCACCTCTGCACCCTCTCCAGAGCTTCCACATCTATCCTGTAATGGGGCAAACAGAACCGCTCACAAGATTCCAAAATGGCCCAACCAAAGTCCTATAGAGCTGCATTATAACTTCCTGCCTCTTGCACTCATTGTCCCTAGCAATTAAGGCAAGCGTACCATATGCCTTATTTACCATCTATATATTGCTTTTAGTGTTGGCTTTACAAATGATTCGCAAATTAGACTGTTATGGACACCAGGCCTAACATTCAGAAAGTGATTTGAATAACAGTTTCATTCTGCTCTCCCCCCTTCTCACTCCTCCCCCCCCCTTCTCACTCCCCCCCCTTTTCACTCCCCCCCCTTTTCACTCCCCCCCCTTTTCACTCCCCCCCTTTTCACTCCCCCCCCTTCTCACTCCCCCCTTCTCACTCCCCCCTTCTCACTCCCCCCCTTCTCACTCCCCCCCTTCTCACTCCCCCCCTTCTCACTCCCCCCCTTCTCACTCCCCCCCTTCTCACTCCCCCCCTTCTCACTCCCCCCTTCTCACTCCCCCCTTCTCACTCCCCCCTTCTCACTCCCCCCTTCTCACTCCCCCCTTCTCACTCCCCCCTTCTCACTCCCCCCCTTCTCACTCCCCCCCTTCTCACTCCCCCCCTTCTCACTCCCCCCCTTCTCACTCCCCCCCTTCTCACTCCCCCCTTCCCCCTTCTCACTCCCCCCTTCTCACTCCCCCCTTCTCACTCCCCCCCTTCTCACTCCCCCCCTTCTCACTCCCCCCCTTCTCACTCCCCCCCTTCTCACTCCCCCCCTTCTCACTCCCCCCCTTCTCACTCCCCCCCCTTCTCACTCCCCCCTTCTCACTCCCCCCTTCTCACTCCCCCCCTTCTCACTCCCCCCCTCACTCCCCCCTTCTCACTCCCCCCTTCTCACTCCCCCCCCCTTCTCACTCCCCCCCTTCTCACTCCCCCCCCTTCTCACTCCCCCCCTTCTCACTCCCCCCCTTCTCACTCCCCCCCTTCTCACTCCCCCCCTTCTCACTCCCCCCCTTCTCACTCCCCCCTTCTCACTCCCCCCTTCTCACTCCCCCCCCTTCTCACTCCCCCCCCTTCTCACTCCCCCCCCTTCTCACTCCCCCCCCCTTCTCACTCCCCCCCCTTCTCACTCCCCCCCCTTCTCACTCCCCCCTTCTCACTCCCCCCCTTCTCACTCCCCCCCTTCTCACTCCCCCCCTTCTCACTCCCCCCCCTTCTCACTCCCCCCCTTCTCACTCCCCCCCTTCTCACTCCCCCCTTCTCACTCCCCCCCTTCTTCACTCCCCCCCTTCTCACTCCCCCCCTTCTCACTCCCCCCCTTCTCACTCCCCCCCTTCTCACTCCCCCCCTTCTCACTCCCCCCCTTCTCACTCCCCCCCTTCTCACTCCCCCCCTTCTCACTCCCCCCCTTCTCACTCCCCCCCTTCTCACTCCCCCCCTTCTCACTCCCCCCCTTCTCACTCCCCCCCTTCTCACTCCCCCCCTTCTCACTCCCCCCCTTCTCACTCCCCCCCTTCTCACTCCCCCCCTTCTCACCCCCCCCTTCTCACCCCCCCCTTCTCACCCCCCCTTCTCACCCCCCCTTCTCACCCCCCCTTCTCACCCCCCCTTCTCACCCCCCCCCTTCTCACCCCCCTTCTCACCCCCCCCTTCTCACCCCCCCCTTCTCACTCCCCCCTTCTCACTCCCCCCCTTCTCACTCCCCCCCTTCTCACTCCCCCCTTCTCACTCCCCCCCTTCTCACTCCCCCCCCTTCTCACTCCCCCCCCTTCTCACTCCCCCCCCTTCTCACTCCCCCCCCTTCTCACTCCCCCCCCTTCTCACTCCCCCCCTTCTCACTCCCCCCCCTTCTCACTCCCCCCCCTTCTCACTCCCCCCCCTTCTCACTCCCCCCCTTCTCACTCCCCCCCCTTCTCACTCCCCCCCCTTCTCACTCCCCCCCCTTCTCACTCCCCCCCTTCTCACTCCCCCCCTTCTCACTCCCCCCCTTCCC